>JACEIK010004728.1:21410-36799 GCA_018107945.1 Datura stramonium
CTTTTTCCGGGCCTTTTTCTAGCATGTATGGCTTTCAAATACGCTTAACCAACACGCGAATAGGCCATCTATGTGTTGGGAATTTTACGGGGTGTAACACTACCATTATGGTGTCGGTTATGAAGAGTCCTCCCATTGTTCCTCATGAGTTACGCATGGTGATATTCATATTATTTTTGCTCAAGTTTTGTTTAATGAAGATTTTCTCCTATTATTATGATTATGACTGATTTACGAATGTTTTGAAAACCTTGAGCCTTACATTACATTATTATATTTATTCTATGAGCATGTTGTCCTACTCTTATGAACTCTTATGTATTTATGATGTCCATTTTATGTACCTTGCATGCTCGGTACATTCCACATACTGACCGCATACTTTATGCTGTACCATTTCATGATTCAGGCTCCGATCTTTAGACCCAGCACCGTCATTAGCTCGTTCCCTGTGTAGCATCCAGTTCATTGGTGAGTCCTCATTTCTCGAGGACCAGTTGATAACAGTTATCCTTTATGTTCAGTTTTTCAGACTTGTCAGGTTAGTTGGGAGTGTTGTCCCATCAAACTATCAGATATGATAGAGGCTTTCAGACTATGTGTTGTATTCATCTGTCATGTATGAAGTGCATTTCGGTTCCTATATTATGTCATGATTATGATTCCGCTATGCTATTATGTTGAGTATTTCTCTTTATTTGATTGAATTAGATGTTATGTTCATGCCATGGTCGACTTGGAGTCTCTCGGGGCTCCTTGTCCTATGTTGCCATTCGGGTGTACGTTTGGGTCCTGACATCTAGAGCAGCACCTATATAGAAGATTGGCATCTACAATGATATGATATGCTCTTCCTTTCTCCATAACTTCATCATTGTTTCCTTCAACACCGAGCGTGGGCCGATTTCATAAAATCCATGGAAGACTTCTTCCACTCCATGGTAGTTGTTGCTGTATAATATTTTTATGATTGACAAAAGTTCTGAAACATGTTGGTGAACCATGTCAAGGAAGCTAGTCCAAACACTCAGACTTCTAGTTGAAGTAGGACACTCCAGAAGATAATTACGTAGTACGAGAGATTGGAGGCAAGACATGAAGAACTTGAATTGGAAGCTTGTCTATAAAAGAGTAGTACAAGTTCAAGTGGAAGAGGAGTTCTAGTTGATCAAGGATTCATGGTGATCTAGGAATTAAGAGAGGAAGTAGCAAAAAACAGAGAAGGAAGGCTACGAAGGTGCCGTGCACTCAAATAGAGAGAAAAAAAAAGATAAGTGAGTTTTGTGAGCAAATATATACTTATTTTCTGGGTATGAATTTGTAGTGAAGAAAGAGATATTGAGTACTTTAAAGTATTTTTAGTTTCTTGTATTAGGAAGTTGATTTGAGTTGTAATTTATTGCTTTCTTATAAGATAGTTTAGAGTACACAGTTTGGCTATTCAAGTTATTGGTAACTTGAAAAGTGTTCAACATAGTGGTGATTGTTGAACTTAGGAATTAGAGATAGTTCCTAGGAAGTCAAAATTTTAATCTTGAACAGTTATTGCGGCTCACTACATTAGTGAAATTGAGAAAAATCCTGTAGTGGTGTAGGTCATGAGTTTTTCACCTTTTCAGCTGGGTATTTTTCACATTAAATTGGTGTGAATTTATCTTTCTTCTTGTGTTGAAGTTTTTGCTTAAAACACATGATTGTCTCGTTTCTTAGATAAGACTCGGCTAAACAGTGCAATCCTCATTTTCTTATATTGTTGGGGAGGGGTGCATAAGTTCATAATTGATATTAGAGCAGGTTTTCTTATTAACAAAGTTTAACAAATTATGAAAGATCATGAATTCTGCACCTTCTCTTGGTCATGGTTATGTACAATACATCAACAAGCCTCAACTCTTCAATGGCCAAAACTACTCATAGTGAAAGACACGAATGGAAGACTTTCTTCAGGATGAAAATTACGAGTTGTGGAACGAAGACACTAATGGGCTGAAGTACCCAATGAAAAAGGATGTTAAGAACAATTACATACCCAATAAAAAGGACGAATGTAATGAAAGGGACTTCAAGATGCTGGGAAGAAGGCCAAAGCTAAGTGTATCCTCATTTGTGAACTCAGACCAGATGAATATAATAGGACTTTCGGATGTACTACAACTTAATAGATTTGGGACACACTTGTTAATGCTCATGAAGGAACAACTCAAGTAAAAAAGTTCAGATTAGCCAAGCTTACCACTGAGTACAAAACCTTCAAGATGAAGTATGGAGAATCATTACAAGATATGATTACCAGATTCACAACCATTGTGAATGAACTAATATTCTCGGGGAAAAAACGTTCCACTGAAGAATTGGTGGAAAAGGTTCTTAGAAAATTATCAAAACCATGGGATGTGAACGTCACTGCTAGTAGAGAAGCCAAATACCTAACCACCATGTCATTAGATGAACTAGTTGAAATTTTGAAGACATACAAAACGAATATGGAAGGATTCAAACGAGAGATGGGAACAAATTAAAAAGATAAGTCTCTAGCTCTTAAAGCTACTGAAAGCGACAAATTAGACTTAGTTGAAGAAGAAATGACTCTTATTACCAGAAATTTTAAGTTCTCAAGCAAGAAAGAACAATGCGAAGAACAATGGAGAAGAAATACCACTGCAAAGGCAAAGAGCTCAGACAAAATCATGGTTTCTACAAGTGTGATAAACTTGATCATCATATTAAAGATTGTACTGTGTGGGAAATTGAAGGAGAAAGGAGAAAGCTGAGAAGGAACAGAGGAAAAAAAACAGATGCAGGAAAAAAAGAAGATATCCTCATCAAAAGTGAGTGGATATCGACAAGAGCTAGAAAATTATGGATTGATTTCAATTTTTATTCTATTTTTTAATGGTTATGGTTAGAAGAATGAAATGTTTATAATATTAGTTTTATTTATTTCTCATATTCTCTATATGATTCTTCTTTGGTTTGATTTCTATATCAATTTCTGATTGACGCAACTCTGTAATTTCGTTTGGTTCAAAATAGTAACTTATGACCTTTTTTAAACATTGACTAGTTACTAACAAATTATTTTTCTCTATGAAATCAATTACATGTTTGGTGTAACACCTCAAAGNAAAGGAAAAATTTAAAAATAAAAATAAAACGAACTATAACTACTCCCAATTACATGTTTGGTGTAACACCTCAAAGTTTCTTTACACTAGACTCAGGATTTCAAATTTGATCAGCAGAAAAATCTATAATTTTTAGCAGAACGACTCATCGTATGAGTCATTGTAACATGTCATGGATCATTGGATGAGTCGTGGTAAGCTTTTGAATTTTTATTTCCCAAACCACGAGTCATGGTGAGTGAGTATAACTCGTGGTTATGAGGCGTAAGTTGCATCTCTAGGATCATCTCGGATATGACAATTCACGGTATGATCCGTTGGTTCTTGTAATAAGTCGTGGTCAGGAATCATAACATCTGTTTGAGTGGCCGGCTTTGGAGGGTAACGAGTCATTATACGACTCATTGTAGGAAACAACAAGTATGAGGATCAGAGATGTGGCAAAATGGACTTACAGGTGACAGATGGATACAACGAGTTATGGTAGGAGTTACCATTCGTGGTACAAATCGTGATGAATGGCGAACAACCTTTTAAATACGATTTCCCAAGGGTATTTTCAGAACTTTCTATGCTTTTAACCCCACAATGATGCTTTTTTGGGTTTCTTAAAGATTGTATTAAGGGATTTAACCTAGTCCTCTCTCAAATCAAGCTAGGGTTCATCATTCCCTTTATCTCAATTTCTCATAGATTTTCAAGGCAAGTTAAAGTATCAGTTTATTCAGGTATGTAGGGTTATGTGTCATGATCTGAACATAGGCTCGGATCTAGACATGGAACCCAGAATCATAAATGGCTCCAAGGCGACCCACGGCATGAACATGAAAGCTAAAGCTCAACATACACCAAGCAGAAAAACTATATCTTGAAATAGCAGAATTTTGAATAGTAAAACATTTAAACAACGAAAATCTCAAAAAGACACTGAATTCAAAGAGGGATATACAAACTATGTCTGATGAGCCTCTATCATACTGATGACCTTATGGAACAACATCCCCAACTAGCTCACTAGAAGTCTGAAATTGAAAATGATAATAGTAGTGGTCCTCGAAGGAAGAGGACTCACCCATAAGTTATCTGGACTGAACTCTGGAAACTGGCAAACGGCGAGACTGAATCTGAATGTCTTAGTATGTATCATGAAATGATACAACATAGAGTATGCGATCAGTACTTGGTATGTACGGAGTACGCAAGGTAAGTAAAACAAGCTAAGTAAGTAAAACTGAAATCTTGCATATCTTAAATCATAACATCATAAGATTCTGAGAGTAAAGGCCGTACACGGATATCTTAAAACATGAGTAGACATAAACTAAAATAAGTGCATATGTCTTGCCATATCTGAAATCATAATTAAAATCATAAATTGATCTTTGGATCAAACCTGCCGAAAATATTATATAATATCTCATAGTACATGCATTACTGAAATCATGAGGAATAATGGGAGACTCGTCTTAACCAACAACCATCATGTATGAGTTCATGATGATCCCACGTCTGGCCCTCGTAGAGTAGAGCCATCCTAAGCCTTGACAGGGCGAAGGATTAAGTAAAGTATGATATCATAGTGGGCCATTGGGCCGGGGGAAACGCTCTCTTGAGAGGCCCCAAAGTATACCTACGTTGCCGTGTAGTTCATGAGACTAAGAAACCATGGAACTTCATGCCTACTCAATGCTAGAAACTACTCCCAAAACATGTATAGTGTTCATATAATCATAGATCAGAAAATAACTTCAATCTTATCATATGGGGACTCTTGACTCCAACACATGATATAATTGAACTTTTTAGCCTTGCTAAATCATGAAATCCTTCTTAACTTGAGCGGGCTTGATCGAATCTTAACTTCATCCTTTCATGAAATAGATATCATAAATAAAAATCATAAATATATTTATGGGTAATATGTAAACATTCACATAAGCTAGAAATTTTATCATACTTGGAAGTATAAATCATAAACTCAACTTTTCATGAAACTTGCATAATTGGGAATCTATAAACATTCACATAATGTCATGACCCGAACAGAGGCCTGGATCGTAGACACGAGACAAGGGACCTCGAGAGACCCCAAGTCAACCCATGGCATAAGCAATCAACTAACTCATTAAATAAACATGAAGAAAACATAATTATAAACTCAGCAGAAGTCAAACTCAATATAACACCAAAATGAATATCTGAAGCTGAATAGACGTCTAAGCCAGATAAGCCTCTAATCTGGATTAGCTGATGGGACATCTAAAACAATTTAAGGTCTAGTCCTCGGAAGATGAGGACTCACCAAATAAGCAGGTGCTAACTCTGATTAGCGACTACGAACGGGGCTGAACCTGAGAACCGGATCTTGCATCATGAAATGATGCAACATAGAAAGTATGTGGTCAGTACGTGGAATAAACCGAGTAGGCACGGCAAGTAAAACCACTAATTAGAATAAATCATTTAAAACATTTTATAACATATCATAAGCTTTCAATATGAGAGGAAATGCATACATGCTTTCTTTCTGAATTCATAATCTTATCATAACATGACCATGCATAGCTTTATAACATCATGACTGAATCAGATGACTCAAAGCTGAAACATAACATTTATATCAAAACTGAAAAATGAGTCAAACCTTTCTTTATGAACTTGCATGCATAAGTATTAATCATGAGTATTGAATATCCAAGTCTGAATGATATAGACAGTGGGAGACTCATCACTTAACCGACTTACCATGATAGAGCTTACGTGGTCCCAACTATCACACTCAAGTGGGTAGAGCTGTCCATAACCTTTCCAGGGTGTTGGACGATACCATGATATCAATATCAAGCTGAAGGGCCAATCGGGCCGGGGATAGCTCACACAAGGGAGATCCTAATAACATAATAGTATCAACCTACGTTGGCGCGTAGTTCTGGGGCATAGGGTAATCGACCCTTAACCCGCTCGGTGCTAGAATCTTCTCCCCAAACATGCAATGCTCTACATCGTATATAACGAAGCTCAACATCATCTATTGACGAAGCTCAACATGAAATTGTGCATGACTTAACATCATACGAAATGAAGCTCAACATTGTCTATTGACAAAGGTCATTAATGAAATCATGCATAGACTTGACATCTTATGAAAATGAAACTCAACATTGTCCCTTGACAAAGTTCAATAATGCTATACATCTCAATTATAAATTCATGCATATGAGAATTTTTATTTCAAAACATACCACAAGATCAATCATAGGTGGGAGTATCTACTCCAAATCATGTGGTAAGATACATGTAGAAATATTTACTCAACCACAAGCTAGAATTCATAATAAAAATTGGAAAATTTCACTTTAAACAATGTGGTAAGCTTATGTCGAGGAAATCATCACTTTAAATCATTATGTGGGCATTGCCCAAAGATTTATCATACTTGGATCTACACATTCTTATTTTGAAAACAACATCTTAATCATGGGTAGCTTTAGAAATATGCTTTTCATCATCAATTTCATCATTATCACACATTTACTATAAATCACATCTTTTATGAAGTCTCCACCCATGGGCATTTTAGATTAAAATTTTAGAAAAAAAATGTTTATAATGGAAAAATAATTTAGAATCTACCCAAATTTCATAAATCATCAATATAAATATAATATAATCATACCCATGTGTAGAGATTAAAGAATCATGCAATTGGGTAAAACTCCATACTTGATCATAGATAATTTATCACATTTTGATAGGGATTGGGCATGGGTGTGGAAGAAAAACACCCACTCATAGCCTTACATACCTGGGAATGGTGAATTCTAACACCCTCTAATAGCCCAAGAGGAGATTCCAATGGAAACCTTGAGATTTTGCCTTGAATCTCCCCTTCCATCTTTCAAACTTGCATGCATGAGAATAATGGCTTATGATAGGTTTTACCCTGCTTAAAACCCACTAAAATGAGCCTTAAAAGACGTAGTATAGGTCTTAGGAACTTAAGAAATTATGAGAAGGCCCTTACTATTTCACAAAAAATAACTGCCAGGTGAACCTAACGGGTGACCTGATGATTCATCAGGATGGGAAACGACTCGTCGAGTTGCCCGTCAAGTGCACTGGTTAACTGATCTTCTGGGGCTTGTAACGGACGGCATAATTAATCGTTCCTAGATACCACGACTTGTGCTCACCTTCCGTCATGTACACTGCCTTAACATTCATGAAAAACCATCTTGCTTGACCACGACTCACCTCACGAGTCGTTGGGACCGGCCATGACTCGTGGGGTCCCAGACATTAGGTACACTGGTCAGACCTCCTCTTAAATCCTCAACCTCACCCCACGGTAGACCTAACGACTTGTGGTAGCTGACCACGAGTCGTTTCCTCGCCTGTGGGGACCTCAACTCCTCAGCCCAGTCAAGCCTTCCCACGAGCCACCTGACGACTCGTGGGATCTCCTCACGACTCGTCTAATGACTCGTCCTACACTGCTGCAACATTTTCCAGATTTTCCCCATTTCAACTACCGAATCCGATGGGTGAGCTTCCGGGGTATAACAATATCTCCCCATTGGGAACATTCATCCTCGAATGTTAGGAACACACAACAAACGCAGAAACATGCAGTCATCATATGCAAATACTGATTATTAAAACTGAGAACTGATGGAATGAATACCTTTGAAAAGAACTACATAGCTGAACTGAATTCAAGCATCACATACACATTCATACACATAAAAGAAACTTGTACACATGAAATGAACATGAAATATAGATAGGGTCATAGGGCAAAAACTAATACCTCAAACTGAAACTGAGCCGGTAGGGAACAAGTGGGGGTATCTAGCCATCATAGCCGCTTCGGCTTCCCACGTAGCTCCCTCAACATGCTGGTTTCTCCACGACACCTTCACCGAAGCTACCTCTTTTTTCCTTAGCCTCCTAACCTAACGATCCAAGATTGCGACCGGAGTTTCCTCGTAATTGAGGCTATCTCCCATAAAAACACTATCCACCGGGACTACTAAAGCTGGATCACCCAAGCATTTTTTCAAGAGCAATAAATGAAAGATGGGATGAACTGAAGATAACTCTGATGGCAAGTCCAACTTATAAGTTACCTTACCAACTCTTCTCATAACCCGGTAGGGACCAATATAGCGGGGACTAAGTATTTCTTTCTTTCCAACCACATGACTCCCTTCATGGGAGATATCTTAAGAAATACCCAATCATTGACCTCAAACTCCAAATCTCTTCTCCTCACATCCGCATATGACTTTTGACGACTATGAGAAGTTTTTAGCCGGTCCCTTATCAACTAAACCTTCACCATAGCCTCATGAACCGAGTATGGCCCTATCATAGCTGCCTCACCAACCGCAAACCATCTGATGGGCGATTTACACCTCCGCCCGTAAAGAGCCTCGAATGGTGCCATTCGGATACTCGAGTAATAGCTATTATTGTAAGTAAACTCGATCAAGGGCAAGTGGTCAACCCAACTACCTTTAAAATCCATCACACAGGCTCTCAACATATCCTCTAGAGCTTGAATTGTCCGTTCTTCTTGGCCATTCATTTACGGATGAAATGTTGTGCGGAGCTTAACCTGAGTCCCAAGCCTTTTTTGGAAAGACCGCCAAAAATGAGAGATAAATTGAGTACCTCGGTTTTAGATAACAGACAATGGCACTCCATGAAGTCGAACCAACTCCTAATGTACAATTTGGCATAATCATCTGCCGAATTTATGGTTTTGACCGATAGGAAGTG
The DNA here is from genome assembly GCA_018107945.1 of Datura stramonium. Lineage (NCBI taxonomy): Eukaryota > Viridiplantae > Streptophyta > Magnoliopsida > Solanales > Solanaceae > Datura > Datura stramonium. The sequence continues at coordinate 30,320 of JACEIK010004728.1, forward strand.
TGCAGCCTTGGTCAACCTATCGACCACCACCTAAATTGAGTCATACTGTCAGAGAGTATGAGGTAGGCCGGTAATGAAGTCCATGTTGATCTCTTTCCACATCCAAGTAGGAATGTTAATATCCTGCAATACGCCTCCTGGCCTTTGGTGCTCAACTTTCATTGCTGATAGTTCGATCACTTGGCTATGAATTCTGCAATATCATTCTTCATCCCGTTCCACCAATAAATTTCCCGCAACTCATGATACATCTTGGTGGTACCCAGATGGATAGAATACCTTGATCCATGTGCCTCATGCAATATCCGGTCCCTTAATTTATCGACATCTGGAACACAGGCGATCCTAGTACCATAGTACACCATCTCCCTCTTGGGAGAAGACCTCATTTTGACTTCGAACGGCTTCCTTCCACTTTACTAAAATCGGATCCTCATCCTGCCTCGATTTGACATCAACCACCAAGGACGATTCTGATCCATTTTGCACAACAACGCCGCCATCGGTCGTGTCGACCAATCTAACTCCCAACCTCGCAAGTCCATGGACATCCTTCACCGACTCTTTCTTTCCTTCATCCACGTGGGACACACTCTCCATAGAAAGTCTACTATGTGCGTCCGCTACTACATTAGCCTTACCCGAGTGGTAAAGGACACTCATGTCATAGTCCTTAAATAGTTCCAACCACCTCCTTTTTCGAAGATTGAGGTCTTTCTGCATGAACACATATTGCAAGCTCTTGTGACACGTGAATACATCCACGTGGACCCCATACAAGTAATGCCGCCATATCTTCAACGCAAACACCACCGCGGCCTATTCAAGATCACGGGTCGGGTAATTCTTTTCATGAACTTTCAACTGTCTAGAGGCATATGCTATCACTTTCCCATGCTGCATCAACATACACCCAAGTCCGACTCGCGAAGCATAACAATACACCACAAAACCATCAGTACCCTCAGCTTGGGTCAACACTGGTGCTGCAGTGAGTCGGGTCTTCAACTCTTGGAAGCTTTTCTCACAAGCCTCCGACCATTGAAACTTTACTTTCTTCTTAGTCAACTCAGTAAATGGTGCGGCAATACATGAAAAACCCTCCATGAAACTCTGATAGTAACCTGCTAAGCTTAAAAAGCTTCTGATATCTGATGGGTTCACGGGTCTGGGCCAGTTCTTTACCGCCTCGATCTTCTGAGAATCTACTTTTATGCCCTCACCTGATACAACATGGCCTATAAATGCCACCAAGTCCAACAAAAACTCACATTTGCTGAACTTTGCATACAACTGGTGATCCTTCAGGGTTTGAAGCACTATTCTTAAGTGAGCGGCATGTTCCTCCTCGCTCCGAGAGTATATGAGGATGTCATCAATGAACACAATCACGAACATGTCCAAATATGCCTTGAACACCCTGTTCATTACATCCATAAAAGCTGCAGGGGAATTGGTTAGTCCAATAGAAATAACAACAAATTCGTAGTGACCATACCGAGTTCTAAAAGCGGTTTTCGGGATGTCACTCTCCCGAACCCTAAGCTAGTGATACCTGGATCTGAGATCAATCATGGTGAAACACTTGGCACCCTGAAGCTGGTCAAACAAATCATCGATCCTTGGTTAAGGATAGCTGTTCTTGACAGTAACCTTGTTCAACTACCAATAGTCAATGCACATCCAAAGCGAACCATCCTTCTTCCGAACAAACAACATTGGTGCACCCAATAGAGACTTACTCGGCCTAATAAAACCCTTATCTAACAGGTCCTTCAACTGATCCTTCAACTTTTTTAGCTCGGTTGGAGCCATCCTATAAGGAGGAATATATATAGGCTGCGTGTCGGGAAGAAGATCTTTACCAAAATCAATCTCCCGCTCGGGAGGGACACTTGGAAAATCATCAGGGAAGACCTCTGGATACTCACGTACTACTGGTACGGACTGGATAGTCGGGGTTTCGGACTCCACGTCCTTAACCTTAACTAGATGGTACAAACAACCCTTAGAAATCATCTTCCTGGCCTTAAGGTAGGAGATAAATCGACCTATAGGCACAACTAAACTACTCTCCCATTCTAAGACAGGCTCACCATGAAATCTAAACTCTACTGACCAAGTCCTACAATTATCTGAAGCATAGCATGAAAATATCCAATCCATGCTGAGAATAACATCAAAATCGGTCATGGCTAACTCTATCAAGTATGCTGAGGTGACCTTCTGAAGAACTGAGACCGGGCAACCTCTATACACCTATCTGGGTATAACTGAATCACCTACTGGAGTAGAATCTGAGAAGGTCTTTGATAAGACATTGGGACTGACTCCGAAGCTACTGGTTATATATGGTGTCACAAAAGATAGGATAACCCCCGGATCTAGCAATGCATATACATCAACCTGAAAGACTCTCAGCATACCGATGACTACATCTGGTGAGGCCTCCTGCTCCTGATGAGTGGCTAAGTCATACAATCTTTTCTGGCACTGCTCGCTAGCTGTGCTAGTAGATGCCCTCTGATGTGCTGTGCGTGGGGGAGGGACTGATGAACTAGAAGCTGGGCCTCAGCCCGCAACCTAATCCTGTCTCACAGCGGGACAATCTTTGAGCATATGAACAGGCTGCCCACATCCAAAACAAGCTCCTTACCCCGCCAAGCACTAGCCTATGTGCCCTCAGCCACAACTACGACAAGCTGGAATGCTGGAGTCTGCGGGCCTATTGCTATGACCCCTCGAGCCTGACACTCACCCTCTCTGATCATGCTTGGGCCTAGATGGAACACGCAGCGCTGAAGATGCTGGGGCTGATGATCTCTGGTGGGTCTGCTATCGGTGCCCACCACCGGACCTCTGCTGAGAGAATCTGTGGTCCTCAATCATAGCCCTCTTGGCCTCCCTCTCCTTCGAATGTGTCGCCTCCATCTGCTGAGCGTACAACACAATGCGAGGGAATTCCATGTCCTGATGAAGCATAGTTGTCCTGAGTCCTTGTCCAAATATCCTGCTATACCATGCACAAATCTGCTCACCCGTGCCCGCTGGTCGGCCACTAACTCTGGGGAATACTTAGAGAGGCAGGTGAACTCAAGGGCGTACTCCTGAACAGTCATCCTTCCTTTCTTCAAATTCAAAAAATCAGCTGCTTTCAACTCCCTCATCTCTTGAGGGAAGAACCGATCGAGGAATGCAACCTGAAACTCCTCCCATGTGACCGGACCTGCTCTAGTGACCCTGTTGTCCTTCCTTTGGCGGAACCAAATATGCACAACCCCCTTCAACTAGTAGGAGGCTAACTCTGTGCACTCAACACTGCTCACCCCCATAACCTGAGTGATCTTGAAAATCTCATCAATGAAATCATGCGGGTCCTCATCTACCTTGGACCCTAGAAACTTCGGCGAGTTCATCCTCAAGAAGTCCTTGACTCTGGCCGCCGCCATATTTCCATTTTTTGGAACATGCGCAACGACCTTCTGATTGACCTGAGGGGTCAAGGCCTGTGCAAGCATCTAAATGGCAGCCCGGAACTCAGCATGAGCGGTTGACTTTAGTGTCTGAGGCTCCTGAACTGGTGGGGCTGGCTGATGCTCATGATGGTTACCATCCTCGTAGCCCTCACCACCTGCATTCCTCCTTCCATTCATCCTTCGTAGAGCCATGATTCTGCAATCGCGAATAACATGAATCAGAAGGATAGAAAGGCTTTTCATCCCATGACATAGATCATGAAAGAAGGGAACATTTCCTAAAACGTTTAGTAGCTTCTTTGTCATAAGTGTGGAGAACTTCACACTAATGAAAAAGACTCTACCTAACGCGGCTTTCAGACTCCCTAGGACACATCAACCTATGGCTCTGATACCAAGTTTGTCACGACCCGAATGGAGGCCCGGATCGTAGACAGGGGACAAGGAACCTCGAGAGACCCCAAGTCGACCCATGGCATAAGCATTCAACTAACTAATTCAATAAACATGAAGAAAACAAAATTATAAACTCAGCGAAAGTCGAACTCAATATTACAACAGAATAAATATCTAAAGATGAATACACGTCTAAGTCTTATAAGCCTCTAATCTGGATGAGTTGATGGGACAGCACCCTCAACTAGCTAAACAATACTGAAACTGAAAGGACATCTAAAACAACTGAAGGTCTAGTCCTCGAAAGATGAGGACTCTCCAAATAAGTAGGCTCTAACTCTGTTCAGCGACTATGAATAGGGCTGAACCTGATAACCGGATCTTGCATCATGAAACGATGCAGCATAGCAAGTATGTGGTCTGTACGTGGAATGAACCGAGTATGCAAGGCAAGTAAAACCGCTAATTAGAATAAATAATTTAAAACATTTTATAACATATCATAAGCTTTCAATATGAGAGGAAATGCATGCATGCATTCTTTCTGAATTCATAATCTTATCATAACATGCCCATGCATAGCTTTATAACATCATGAATGAATCGGATGACTCAAAGCTGAAACAAAACATTTATATCAAAGTTGAAAAATGAGTCAAACCTTGCTTTATGAACTTGCATGCATAAGTATTAATCATGAGTATTGAATATACAAATCTGAATGATATAGATAGTGGGAGACTTGTCACTTAACTGACATACCATGATAGAGCTTACGTGGTCCCAACTATCACACTAAAGTGGGTAGAGTTGTCCATAACTTTTCCAGGGTGTTGGACGATACCATGATATCGATATCAAGCTGAAGGGCCAATGGGGACGGGGATAGCTCACACAAGGGAGATCCCAATAACATAATAGTATCAACCTACGTTGGTGCGTAGTTCTGGGGCATAGGGTAATCGACCCTTAACCCACTCAGTGCTAGAATCTTCTCCCCAAACATGCAATGCTCTACATCTTATATAACGAAGCTCAACATCGTCTATTGACGAAGCTCAACATGAAATCGTGCATGAATCAACATCGTATGAAACAAAGCTCAACATTTTCTATTGACAAAGCTCATTAATGTAATTATGCATAGAATCGACATCATATGAAAATGAAGCTGAACATTGTCCTCAACAAAGCTCAATAATGCTATATATCTTAATTATAAATTCATGCATATGAGAAGCTTTATTTCAAAACATACTACAAGCTCAATCATAGGTGGGAGCATCTACTCCAAATCAAGTGGTAAGCTACATGTAGAAATATTTATTCAACATACCACAAGCTAGAATTCATAATAAAAATTGAGAAATTTCACTTTAAACAATGTGATAAGCTTATGTCGAGGAAATCATCCCTTTAAATCATCATGTGGGCATTGCGCAAAGATTTATCATACAAGGATCTACACATTCTTATTTTGAAATCAACATCATAATCATGGGTAGCATGGTGTTCCATTGTCAATTATCTCTGACAGAGGGGCGCAATTTACGGCTAAGTTTTGAAATATTTTTAGAGGGTCCTGGGGATGCAGGTTAACCTGATTATAGCCTTCCATCCTCAGACAGACGGGCAGGTAGAACGTACAATTCAGACACTCGAGGATATGTTATGGGTATGTGTGCTAGATTTTGGAGGCAGCTGGGATGAACATCTACCACTTATTGAATTTGCTTGTAATAACAGTTATCATTCAGCAATTCAGATGGCGCTTTATGAAGCATTATATGGGAGGAAGTGCAGATTTCCAGCTGGTTGGTTTCAGGTAGGAGATTCAGCATTGATTGGGCCAGATATTATTCATTATTCAAAAGAGAAAGTAAAGGTTATCAGGGAACGTTTGCTGACTGCTCAGAGCTGCCAAAAATCTTATGCTAATGTGCGGCGAAGAAACCTAGAATTTAATGTGGGTTACTGGGTATTTCTGAAGGTTTCACCGCTGAAGGGTGTGATGAGATTTGGTAAGAAAGGCAAGCTCAGTTCGAGGTTTATTGGGCCTTATCAGATTCGCCAAAGGATAGGCCAGGTGGTCTATGAATTTAATTTACCCCAGAATTAGAATCAGTTCACCCAGTTTTTCACGTATTAATGCTGAGGAAGTGTATAGGAGATCCCTCCCGAATTTTCCCAGTCAAAGACGTTCGAGGAGTTAGCATATGAAGAAGCTCCAGTAGCCATATTAGATTGGTAGATCTGCAGACTAATAACTAAAGATGTTGCTTTCGTTAAAGTGTTATGGCGGAATAAGAACCGAGAGGAGATGACTTGGGAAGCGGAAGACGATACGAAAACAAGATATCCTCCATTATTTTAGACTTAGTCAGATTATGCAGCTAAAGGTATGTTTCCGTTGTTGTTGTTTCATAAGTTGCATTATATACATGTATGTGTGGAGTAGTTGACTTCAGTCTATTGTGAAATGAATGCCATAGTATTGTGTGGAGTACCTGAATTAGACTTTTTTGCATTTCAAAATTTTGGATAGTCCATATTACAGGGACACTCTGCTAGAATTTTTCCAGAATAAGTCATTGCAAGGTTAAGGTTC
>JACEIK010004728.1:37949-74276 GCA_018107945.1 Datura stramonium
CACTAGGGCTAATGGGGGCCCAGGTGGGTTATTCTGTGCTGATTGTACCTTCCGGCTTATGGGATCCAGGTAAGGTTTATGTTACTTTAGCTACTGATAGTTAGAAAGTAGGCCGCCTCATTTGTCAGGTATGAGCCCTACCCTCCTTATCACAGTTATATTTAGTCCTAATTTCACTACTTCAGTCATTTTCAGTCTGTATCCTTTACTTCAGTCATTGTCAGTTCTATTTCCTTACTTTCAGTTATTTAAAGTTCTTGCTTTACATACTCAGTACCTGTGGTACTGACGCCCGGCGCTGCATTACTTGCCTGCAGGTGAAGATAGACGAGGAGCAGGTCCTTCGTAGTTCCAGTCAATTGTACAGAGTCGTCAGCTGTACAGAGCCGTCAGCTCCCTTCTTCCGGAGCTTGTGTGATAAAGGTTTACTTCTTTTGTTTGTATAGTATGGGTAGGTCGGGGCCTTGTCCCGACCATCTTATTACTCCTAAAGGCTTGCATATTGCGTTACATCCCTGTGGTTAGATGATAACAGCCGTGTAAGGGCCCATATGTGTTTTAGATTATGTGTGTTGACAGTGTGGGGCCTTATTTTGCTGTTGTTTGGTGGCCTTGTCGGTCATAGCTCAGTTTAGCATCGGGTTTTACTTTCCAGTTATAACTAGATATCATGGAGGCCTTGTCGGCCCGCATAGGACTCCCTATGTTTGTTGTCTCTGGTTAGTTGTTTATTTTCGCAGGTTGTTATAGGCCTTGTCGGCCGGGGGTTGTATTCACAGCCGCTATATAGCCCGTTGTTTTATTGATTCTAGAGTTAGAGACAGCCCTGCACCAGAGATTCTTAGGCTCAGTCAGCTCACCAGTTCAGGTCCTAGTAGGGCACCATGTGCCAGTCATGCCTCCCAAGGTGGGGCGTGACAAACTTGGTATTAGAAAAGGTTGTAACCCAGGGATTCTGCAAGTCGTGCTAAGTAAAGTCTAGTCTATGGATGTGTTTTGCCACATACTATAGGAAGGAGGCTGCAAGGCATGATAGGATAGTTAATTTTTCTTCTTATTCAGTCGTGCTATAGAGTGGTACAGTATAGGGTTGAGTTCCTAAGCTCATTATACTCTTTTGTTTACAGAGAAATGTCAGACCAGCGACACCCTACGACAAGAGAGGAGGTTAGATGTAGCAGCAGGAGAGGGCACCAGCAGGATGCCTCAACTTCGATCAGAATCGGCCCGACTTAAGGATGATACAGAGGTATCATCTCGACCTCCCCAGTAGTCTCCACCACATATGGAGCCTCTTGGGGCGGACGGTGTGACGACACTGCCTCTGGTAGTTTCTATACCCGTACCATCCAACCAGGAGGTCAAGAGTGCGGTGGTTATGCTAGCACAGATTATGGCTGCTCAGTGCTAGCCAGTGCCACCTATAGTTGCAGAATATTTAGTAGGGCCTAGTAGTTCGATGGTCTGAGAGTTCCTAGAATTATCTCCCCCGCAATTAACAGGGACAGATCGGACCGAGGACCCTCAGGACTTCTTAGACCATATGCTGAGGATTTTTTGGGTGATGCATGCTACACCCACAGAGTCAGTTGAGTTGGAGGTTTTCTAGCTATGGGACATCGTTGTGCTATGGTATGAGAGTTGGGAGAGGTCTCGAGTGGAGAGATGTTTTCCCTTATACCTGTCCCAGCTTCTCAGAGGCTTTCATGGATCATTACCTATTGGGGGAGATTCGACAGGCCTGGGTTGATCAGTTCCTAGAGCAGGGGTCGATGAGTGTTCGGGAATATGCCATGCGGTTTGATTCCTTGGATCGTTATGCGCCAACTTTTGTGGACACCATGCTAGCCAGGGTACACCACTTTATTATGGAGTTGAACTCGGAATATGTTGAGACCTGCATCACAACTACACTGCGAGAGGATATGGATATCGCCCGTGTGCAGGCTTTTGCTCAGAATATTGAGGGTATCAGACAGAGGAAACGGGAAATTAGGAGGACAAGTCAGGAGCAGCACCGCAGGGACAGACCAGATGAATTACAAGAGGAGTCCCATGGAGGACCTAGGCCATGGTTATTAGATTGGCCGCCTAGACCCCCGCCTCCATCACAACGGCATAGAAGAAGGTCTAATCACCGAGGGCAGCCAGAGCCCGACAAAGGTTCGCGAGCAGTAAGTTCACAGAAACAGAGGAGAGTGGAGCACAGTGGGTTTACAATACCATTTTGCCCTATTTGCAGTCGAGGAAACTCTGGAACATGCAGGTATGGTTCCACAACATGCTATATTTGTGGACATGAGGGTCACCAGATGAGGAATTGTCCAGCTAGGGGTTAGGGTGACTAGGATCGACAGGATAGGTCCTCGGTAGGATCACGAGCTCCAGCATCCCCAACAGGGCGTAGGCCCTCAGTTTTAGCTGGCTGAGGCTGAGGCAGATCAGGGGCCTCCAGTTCAAGTGCCGGCCCAGACCGTACTTATGCACTACCAGGGCGACAGGAGTAAGAGTCGTAACCAGATGTTGTGACAAGTATGCTGAACATTTGCTCTCATCCGACTTATGTGTTGATGGATCCAGGATCCACCTTGTCCTATGTTACAGCGTTAGTGGCTCGGAAGTTTAGTATTATGCTGGAATTGCTTCAGCGACCCTTCTCAGTGTCTACACCCGTTAGTGACTCTATTATAGCCAAAAGGGTCTATCGGGGGTGTACAGTAGAGGTTGCCAGTCATCAGACTACAACAGACTTGATAAAACTAGGAATGGTTGATTTTGCTGCTATTATGGGTATGGATTGGCTAGCTTCATGCTATGACAATATCGAATGTTGGACCAAGATTGTCGATTCCACTTTCCAGGGGAGGCAGTACGGGAGTGGAATGGTAGTACAGCCACGGCAAAAGGTAGGTTTATTTCCTATCTTCGGGCGAGAAAATTAATAGCAAAAGGGTGCATTTATCATATTGTCAGAGTTCAGGATGTTCGGGCAGAGCCTACGACCCTTCAGTCTATTCCAGTGGTTAATGAATTTCTCAACGTATTTCCAGATGAGCTTCCTGGTATTCCCCCAGAAAGGGAAACTTATTTTTCAATCGATCTACTACCAGGCATTCATCCTATATCTATTCTTCCATATCAGATGGCTCCTGCTGAACTCAGAGAACTAAAGGAACAATTGAAGGATTTGCTAGACAAGGGCTTTATTAGGCAGAGTACCTCATCATGGGGTGCACCAGTTCTGTTCGTGAGGAAGAAGGACGACTCCCTCCGTATGTTCATAGATTATCGGCAGCTAAATAGAGTCACTATTAAGAATAAGTACCCGCTTCCGAGAATAGACAATTTGTTTGATCAGCTACAGGGAGCGAGGTATTTTTCAAAGATTGACTTAAGATCAGGATATCATCAGGTCCGGGTTTGTGAAAGAGATATTCCAAAGACTGCCTTCAAGACCAGATATGGCCACATTGAATTTCTAGTCATGTCCTTCAGACTGACAAATCCCCCAGCAGTGTTCATGGAAGTTCAAGAAAATCACAAGTTGAGATTACCTTGCCAAGTATGTTAGGGGCTGTTTTGGAGCTCGTTTTGGCAAGGTTTTGAAGAAGCATTTCAAAATCTATTTGGACTTCCTATATATCCATCTTTGAGTAGGTGTTGAAATAAGGAGAAAAGGTAAGGATTTCGCCCCTTTTGAACCTCTCAAATTGCAAAGCGAAAATCTGGAAATTGGCAGCTAAGTGAGCTGCCGATGGACTGTTTTTAGCTGTGTTTTGCTCATTTTCCTTAGGATTTTTGGATGTTTCTTTTTATTGAATTGTACTTCATATTGAGGGGTAGAATCACAGAAAAACTAAGGTAAAATTTCCTCTGTTTTCTTCCTCAAAAGTTAGTGAAAATTAGTTGAGAAAATGGCTACACGTTGTTGATGTTGTCGTGTGTTGTTGTTGCTATTTTGACTGCCTCTTATTAGTTATGTTGGCTGCATTTTTTTGATATATATTAAGCTTGTTGTTGGCCTATAAAACCACTAGATTAAGGAGGTTGAAGGCTGATCATTGACATAGGAAATCAGCTAGAGAAAAGTTCATTGGAGAAAGTATGTAAGGCGCCCCGTCTATCGTTCTTTTAAGCACGATTCGTGTGTTGTGAATTGAATGAGACAGAAACCTATTTAAAAGTCTTGAGGCAGTATTTTAATCTTTAAAGTCCCATTTTTTATTGAGGATAAATGTTAAGATTATTCCTAGCCGAAGTGAGACACCTAAAGTGTGATATTGTGTTGATTGTTGTCATAGTTGTACATGGAGTTGGAGACCCCTTAGCGTGGGCATTGTTAGCTGGTCCTTATTGTATGTCATGTGTATATATATGTGATGATAAATGTGTATAAAGGTCTGGTTTCTAACTAAAATTGGTGAAATAGTCGAGATGAGGACGTGTAAACGATTTTAAGCCACGTAAAGACGTCGCAAGCTATTGAGGGTAACGAGCTTACCGAATTAGTATTACCTAGTTATGGTTGTCCTTTATATTATATTTATGTGATGAAATATGTCAGGCCAAGGGGAGATTTCATAATCTCTTTCCCTTAAGCCGAACGACAAGCTAGCGAGTTTCTGATCTCTAATGTCCCTTGGAGACGATCGATAAATTTTGTTGAAACTCTTAGGTTATCCATAGTTCCTTAAGATTTATACAAGTTTTTAATACATGCATTTAAGTTCTATTTTATAGCTTTACATGTTATATGTATTCAGTTCCAATTATGCATTACGAAGGAGGCCTATGTTGGCCACATGTTTAGTATTCGTCATTTCTATGTTGTATGTATTGAGTTGGTAAAGTATAAGCCATATCGACTCTATTTATGATTTTTTCTAAGCTTTATTGATTTTACCCCCATGCGGTACACTAGCTGGAGGTCTTGTTATTTTACCCCGGTGTGGTACACCGGCTAGACGGAGTTTACCCCGGTATGGTACACCGACTGGAGGCATTTTTATTTTTACCCCGGTGTGGGTACACTGGCTGGATGGATTGTATATAGATTTTATGGTCGGTTGTCTGCTGGCATGTAAGTTATAATCTTTGCTGTGCATTAGATAGTTGCATTTACACTTCAATAATGAGTTATTGTAAGGTTTCTGTTTTCATAATTTTGGGTTGTTACTACTCCTTATTTCTGGCCTAGTTATCATTTTTATCTTACATATTTATAGTTTTCATCCTTATATACTAGTACATTTTATTTTTACTTACGTCCCTTCATCTTGGGACCCTTCCTGCAATTGTGCTGCAGGTACAGCCCGAGGCTCAGATCATCAGATGTAGTAGGAGCCAGACTTCAGCAGAATAGTGTTATGGTCCTCTCTTCCAGGAGACATGTCCTAGTTTGGACTATTTTCAGTTTGTGTACAACATGGGTAGGCTGGGACCCCGTCCCGTGCATTTCAGTTTGTTTACTCTGTAGAGGCTGATGTGGACTAGTTTGTATAGTAGTGTGGGTTGTGTAGTCATATTGGTTTTTCATTGCCTTTCTTAGCTTCATTGTAGCCTTGTAGGCTTTCCAGGTTGCATATTTTTAATTGTCAAGGAATTATTGGCCAGTATTTATCTTGGTTGGTTATGACGGGTGGCTTGGTCAGCCTTAGTGTTACATTTATAGATGCTATATAGCTGGCTTCTCGATTGACCATGAATCGAGTGTCAGTTGCACCCTACCCTAGTTATGGGGCGTGACATGGAAACTGCCCGTCAGGAGACCAATGGGTCGCACGACGAGTCATTGGTTGACACCATGACTCGTTGTGATCAGTCGTTGATTCTGGGCCAAGAAACAGGGCTCACTAGATTGGGCAACGGAAGGAGACCACGACTCGTTTGACGAACCAACAAGTCGTTGTTACCTCCTGTTGTCACTGGAAGGAAAAACTTAGCCCTCTAGTATGGACAATATAATGAATCGTTGGTAGAACCAATGGGTTTTTGTGTCTGCTCGTGGTCAACCCTGTCTTGACCTGAAGGGTTGCTGGTTTAGGCAACAGGTGGAAACAACGATTCATTAGTATGAACCACAAGTTGTTAGTTCCACTCATTTGTTCAAGGGAAGGTCTTGCATGTTTCTGTATTGGGATACAATGAACGATAGGAAGAATCGTTACTCCTTCTAATGGGTCATCTTATGCCTCATTGGTTCCCGAAAATAAATTTGCAAGACAGACACGGTCCATTACAAGTAACAACGACTAGTTGTCTAGGTCGTTCTGTGGAAATTTTTTTTTAGTGCTTTCTGGTTTTTCATGCAAAGTCTTAGTTTGATGTAGAAAAGTTTTGGGGTATTACACTATATCCCCCTTGGGATCATTTGCCTCAAATGAAGGCTAATACTGCTGGAAAACTGCGGTAAGATCTTTAATTGCTAGACTAAGAATATGAATCAATTTCTAAAGGAATGACTAACTCAAAACTTATTAATTGAGTCGATGGAACTAGGATGCATTTGAAAATCATAATAGAGCTGATGAGTACGGAACTGAATAGAGTATTGAGGAGGAATTTAATACTTGATGCTAAAATTGAATTGGAAGGGAATAAATAAGGGTATTTAGCTATCATGTCTGCTTCTGCCTCCCATGTGGCTCCCTCAATTAGCTGGTCCCTCTATAATACTTTCACTGAAGCGACTTCCTTAATTATCATGTTACGAACCTGATGGTCTAGGATCTGAACTGAAACCTCTTTGTAAGAGAAACTATCCTTCACCCTGACACTCTCTAGTGGAACAGCTGAGGTCAGATCACCGATGCACTTCTTCAATCGTGGCATATGGAAGAATGGGTGCACAGATTCTAACTCCGAAAGTAATTCTAACTCATAGGCCACATTGCAAATTCGCCTCAGAATCCAATAGGGTCCTACATACCTCGGACTGAGTTTTCCTTTCTTTCCAAATCTCATCACCCCTTTCATGGGTGAAATTTTCAAATAAACCCATTCATCCACACCAAATTCTAACTCTCTCCTCCTCACATTCACATATGATTTCTGTCTGCTTTAAGCTGTTTTCAATCTTTCCCTGATAAATTGCACTTTCTGCATAGCTTCATGGACTGGGTATGGCCCTATCAAGGTAGCTTCACCAACTTCAAAACCACCGTATAGGGGATCTACACCTCCTACCATATAATGCTTCAAACCGGGCCACCCGAATACTGGAGTGGTAGCTGTTATTGTATGCAAACTCGATGAGAGGCAAGTGATCATCCCAATTGCCCTTGAAGTTGATCACACAAGCTCTCAGCATATCTTCTAAGTTCTAAATAGTACGGTCAGCTTGTATATCTATCTGAGGGTGAAAAGTTGTGCTGAGCTTGACCTGAGTACCGAGTCCTTTCTGAAATGACTTCCAGAAAAGCAAGGTGAATTGGGTACCTCTATATAAAATGATGGAAAATGGCACCCTATGAAGTCTGACTAACTCATGGATGTATCAACCTAGCATAATCCTCAGCTAAGTCTGTAGTTTTAATTGGGAGGAAATGTGCTGACTTTTTCATCCGATCTACTATCACCCAAATTGAGTCATGCTGTCGGCGAGTACGAGGTAGCCCTGTAATAAAGTCCATATTCAATTTTTCCCACTTCCACGTGGATATGCTGATATCCTGAGTCATACCTCTTGGTATTTGATGTTCAACGTTAACCTGCTGGGAGTTCGGGCGCTTAGCCAAAAATTCTGCATTATCTCTCTACATGCCATTCCACCAGTAGATTTCTCGTAGATCACGGTACATCTTAGTGGAACCTGGGTGGATAGAATATCTGGAGCTATGTTCTTCTGCCAGTATTTGCTGTCTCAAGTCACCTACATCCGGTACAAAAAGTATGCCCTAGTAACAAAGCACACCATCTCCCCCTTTGGAGAAAGCCTCTACTTCTTTTCAAAGAACTGCTTCTTTCAGCTTAAACAGTATGGGATCTTCATCCTGCCTTGTATTAACTTCAACAAATAACGAGGAATCTAACCCACTTTGCATTACTACTCCACCCTCAGCTGAATCGTCCAACTGCACTCCCAACCGAGCTAACTTGTGCGTTGAGTCTTTAACTGCTGGAAACTCTTCTCACACGCATTTGACCACCAAAACTTCACATTTTTTTGAGTTAGCTTATGTAGAGGAGACACAATAAAGGAAAATCCTTCTACAAATTGTCGGTAATAACCGGCTAGACACAGGTAACTTTTGATATCTGTTGGAGAAGTAGGTCTTGACCGGTCTTTCACCGCTGCTATATTTTGAGGATCTACATGAGTATCTTCATCTGAGACCACGTGACCAAGGAAAGTCACATACTTCAACCAGAATTCACATTTGATGAATTTAGCAAACAACTGGTGGTCTCTAAGTGTCTGTACCACTATCCTCAGATCGTTAGCATGTTCTTACTCATTTTTGGAGTATACCAGAATGTCAGTAATGAATACAATGATTAACATATCTATATACTGCTTGAAAACCTTTTTCATCAGGTCCATGAAAGCTGTAGGGGCATTAGTTAGTCCAAAGGACATAACAATGAATTCATAGTGACCATATCGAGTTTTGAAAGCTATTTTCGGTTTGTCACATTCTCTAACTCTAAGATGATGATACCCCGACCTGAGATCTACCTTGGAAAAAAATTCCCTCCTTGAAGCTGATCGAACAAGTCGTCAATCCTAGGTAGGGGATACATGTTCTTAATTGTAACTTTGATCGAACAAGTCGTCAATCCTGAGTAGGGGATACTTGTTCTTAACTGTAACTTTGTTCAGTTGATGGTAGTCGATACATATTCTGAGAGTACCATCTTTCTTTTGCACAAACAACACTGGAGTACCCCATGGAGAGATACTGGGCCTGATGAAACCCTTATCAAGTAGGTTTTTTAGCTTCTCCTTCATCTTCTTAAGCTCGGTTGGAGCCATTTTTTAAAGAGGAATGGAGATGGGCTAAGTGTCTAGAAGAAGGTCTATTTCCCGCTTGGGAGGGGTTTTGGGAAGATCTTCGGGAAACACGTCAGGGAATTTGCTAACAACTGGAATTAACTGGATAGTTGGGGTCTCAGAGCTGGAATATTTGAACCAAACTAGGTTATAGATGCACCCTTTAAAAATGAGTTTCCTTGACATAATGTAGGAAATAAACCGACCCTTACGCGCATAACTACTACCCATCCACTCTAGAACTAGCTCATTTGGAAACTGAAATCTGACGACTCTAGTTGTGAAATCGATTGAGGCATAACTGGATTGTAGTAAATCCATGCCAAGAATGAGGTCAAAAATGACCATGTCTAACTCTACTAGATCAGCTTGAATGACTTTACTCAATATTGATACTGGACAGTTTCTATACACCCGACTGACTCTAACTGACTCACCATTTATGGTAGAGACTGAGAATGATTCTGAGAGGACTTTTTGATGGATTTCACACTGGACAGCTACATAGGGAGTCACGAATGACATTGTGCCTCTTTGATCTAGTAGGGCATACAAATCTAGATGGAAGAGACGTAACATACCGGTGACCACGTCAGGTGAGCTTTCCTAATCCTGATGAGAGGACAAAGCATAAAAATGGTTTTGGCGCTAACCGCCATCCATACCTGAAGTGTTATCTTGCTGAGCTGGTCGGCCTGCTAGAACTGCTGAAGTGGTAGACAGTGGTCTTCCCCATCCTGTTGACGGGCATTCTTTTACCTGGTGACTTAGCTGTCCATACCCAAAGTGACCCTATTTGCCCTGGAGGCATACACCCGTAAGGTTCTTGCCGCACTTAGGCCAAACTGGATAATGGTTGCTGGCACTATACCTCTGGGACTAAGAGCTAGCTCCTCCACCCTTTTGATCCTCGCGGGACCAAAAAGTAAGGGCGCTGGTTAAGGTGGGTATTGGAGTCCTCTATTGCTGCTGCTGTGGGTGGCTATTGCCGCCAGACCTCTTGTGGCCATAGTCTAATTGAGCCGTTCTGGCCCGCTTGTTCTCCCACTCCATATCTTTCAGCTTTTCTACCTCAATCCGCTGGGCATGAACGATGAAGCTATAGAGTTCAATATTCTTTATGAGCATCACGGTCCTGCACTCTTTAAGTACCAGGTTTGATACCCCATAGAAGAACTTAAGCATGTGAGCCCTTGGCTCGGCTATCATCTCTGGAGCATACCTTGACAACCGAGTGAACTCCAATGCATATTCCTCCACGGTCCTGTTACCCTGCTTCAAGTTCAGGAACTCTATGACCTCAGCTTCCCTCAGCTCCCGAGGGAAGAATCTATCTAGAAATACTATGGCAAACTTTTCCCACTCTACCAGTTCCGCTCCTGCTGGTCACCCTTCATTTCACTGATCGTACCAAATCTACGCCACCCCTTTAACTGGTAGGTGGCCAGATTAGCACTCTCTACGGAACTAACACCCATAATCCGAGTGATTTTTCGTAGCTCATCTACAATCTCCTATGGGTCCTCTCCTACCTTGGATCAATGAAAAGATAGAGGGTTCATTCAGGTGAAGTCTTGAACCCTAGTAGCTACTGCGGATCTGTTTGTGTTACCGAAACCACCTACTGGTTCACTTAATTAGTCACTGTCTGAGCCAACAGTTGGATTGCTTCTCTAAATTGTGGTGAGGACACTTGATCGTCTTGAGGGGCTGCTGGAGATGGTGGTCCAGGTCCATTAGCATTGCCATCCTTTCTTCCGTTTCCTCATCTAAGAGGCATAGTTTCACTTAAATGAAATAGAGAATGAGTTAGGAGAATCCTTATGGAATTGAACTTCAATGCCCTATAAGGAGTATGAACAAAAGGGAGTTTTCCTAATAATGTCTCGTAGCCTCCCCTTTATAAGTGTGGAGCACTTTACACCTTGGGAAAGGACTCTACTTGATGTGGCTTTCAGACATCCTGGGATACTCTAAACCTAGTGCTCTGATACGAAGTCTGTCATGACCCGAGTCTGTACCCTGGATGAGACACGGTTCTTGGAGTCACAAGTAACCCCATGCCAACCCATGGTCTATCATAACACTTGTAAAATGAGTAAGCATAATTGGAAACATTAAATAAATAAAATCAATTACGAAAACTGATTTGAAAAGAGTAAATATATCTGAAATACAATACTGAAAATCTATGTCTATGTCATAAAGACATCTAATCAATGATGAGTTGTTGGGACAAGCCCCCAGCTAACTCTAAAGTCTAACTAATTTTAACTAACTAAAAATATATCTCGTCCTCGAAAGATGAGGACTCATCAAATGCTGTTGTTGATATAGTCTGAGGGAACTACTGATGATGCTAGGACTGAGAACCTGTGCATGTATCATGATGCGATAAAGCATAGAATGTATGCTTCAGTACTTTGAATGTACTGAGTAAGCGAGAGATATATTAAACATGGAAGAACAAGTAACAGAACTAAAATGACATGAAATGACCAACTGAAATACCAAAAACTGATACTACTGAAATATAACTAATATGGTCAATAAAGACCCTAGCTGATGGTCATAGACATGTCTCTGATTTGAAATATTGAACTGAGCTAAAATAAATTGAACTAAGCTAAGACTGTATTGACTAGTGGGAGAGTCTATAATCGATATATAATCACGTGAGCTAAACGTGGAGTTCCATGTATATGCCCCACCGATAGGACCTAATATACCTTGCCATGGTATAAATAAATGAACTGGGTGATCACAAATCTGGGCCCATTACGGAAAAAATAACTTACGGTGGTAATGTGGTTTTGGGAACCTAGGTGCACTGGAACCTCGACCCTCTGATGTGTTGTGGATTTACAGCACTTTCGACACTCAAAACTAAGAAAATAACATGGACTTAGGTGTATTTATGTGTATTTAAGGAAATTTTCCTTTGGTTACAGGATAANCTCGACCCTCTGATGTGTTGTGGATTTACAGCACTTTCGACACTCAAAACTAAGAAAATAACATGGACTTAGGTGTATTTATGTGTATTTAAGGAAATTTTCCTTTGGTTACAGGATAAATTGGTGTTGGATCTAAAAAATGAAAAAGATAGCTTGAAGTGTGCAAAATAGGCTCAAATTGTAGTTCACAGTACAAGCCGTAGGAAAGTCCTACTAATCGTACTGGTGGTCGTGGAAAGTTGCAGAAGGCTAATGTTGAAGAGATGCAGTGTACGAGTCTCAGTATGAGTCATATCAAGTTTGTACGAGTCGTGGTGATGAAGTCGTGAAACGATTCAGAAGATTTGCATAAGAGGCTGACTCCTGCAACGGAAAGGAAGTACGAACCATGGAATGAAAGTACGAGTTGTACCATGGTGGTCGTAATGAACTTCAGAAATATTTCAAAGTCTCAGATTCAAGCCACGAGAGCTCAGTACGAATCGTAAGATGAAGGTACGAGTCGTACCATGATCCAACACTTAGCCTAAATTCAGCCAGTCATGCAATGTATGAAAGGAAGTTACAGGCCGTATGATTGTCCTACGGATCGTTGGTTGACTCATGACGTGGGCGAAACCAGATATGGAAATTCACCCTGTTAGCCTAGGAAAAGGATTCTTGTGTCTGGATAAATACGTTTTATGTTTTATCTTCAGTAGAGATCATCAGAGATTATCGAATAGAAGAGATTTTTAGGAGAGAAAGAGATAATTGAGTTGATTTAACTTGTGATCAACCTTTTCTTGAATTCTTCTTGCTATTTGTTCTTCAAGATTTTTCTAATTAATTAAAGGAAATGTTTTTCTCATTCATAATTGTAAGTATTGATTTATGTTTTTAATCATGAATGCAATTCACAACCTTGGAACTATGAGAGGCTAAAACCTCAATATCTAGGGTTGTGGGAACTATGGTAGATTAACAAGCTAGGGTTGCACAAAGTTATTCTAAAACCAATACAAAAACTTATATTGTATTCTCTTCATGCTTAAACATTTCTTAACGGTGCACAACATTAGGACATGCCCGAATTCTTTACTTTCTTAGGTCTAAGAGCTAGAGATTAAGAAATTAGAATTACAACGAAGCTTTGATCTTGATGATCATTGTATTGACTTGAGTTGTGGTTGCAGGATAGTTAAATCTGGATCTTAGTGATAACAGATAGTTTGAAACCTCTCATGAGACTTGGACGAGTAATTGAGTATAGTCATTCAATAGGGACTGGCCAGTTGTTTGAATGAACCTAAATTATCAGTTGTATAAGTACGTGTGATGATCACGAGTGTATGCCCAAAGAAGTTACATGGGAAACATAAAGCCTAGTTATCCTTTAATATTGATTCAAAATTGGATTTTTGATAATTATTTTTATTATTGATTTTCTTTAGAACCCTCCAATTTTGAAGTAACTACCTCGCAAGTTTATTTACTGGCTGTAATCTAGCTCTTCCATATTCCCTGTGGGATTGACCCCAACCTATACTATGGTTATTTATTGACAATGTATGCTTTATGCTTCAGTAAGAGGTGTGGTTTGAGTGTTATCAAAAAGTTGCGTCGTTTCCTGGGAATACGGCTAAGACTAGGTTATTATCTTGTATTTGACTTGTTGGTAGTTACGTACTTTTTATGCTTTTTCTTTGTTTTTCTTTTGTGACTCCCTCAAGATACATCAAAGGACCAACCTTTCACTCAAACACTCAAATGGAAGAAATAGTGACTAATGATACATTGGCAGCTGTGATAATGAATTATGAAGAAGTCAGGAACATAGAATACACAAAGACGGTTAATTATTTAAATGGGACAGGGTCATATAACTTCAGCCCAAAGAAGTTAGACTGGACTTAATGAACCGTTCAACACCGTCGGCCAAGCCATCCGTGGAGGTGCCACCAATCCTTGAACTAAAAGGATTACCTCCTCATCTCAGGTATGCATTCCTTGGAGAGGACAACACTTTTCCAGTCATAATTGCAGCAAATAATCTATCTAGGCTTGAGTCTAAAGAGAAAGAGATGATCGAGATTGATATCAATGATGCCTTCCCAGATGAACAGGTACTAGCTGCATCGCAGGATTTGGTTCCCTAGTTTGCTGATTTTGCAAATTACTTGGTTAGCGATATGATGCCAACAGACCTAACTCCTCAGCAGAAGAAAAAGTTCTTATTTGATGCCTGAAGATATTACTGGGATGAGCCATATTTATTCCACATTTTTGCAGATGGGATCATTCGTAGGTGTGTTTTAGGAGTAGAGATGCTGAGCATTCGTGAGGCATGTCACTCATCTCCTGTTGGGGGTCATCACAATGGTATCAGAACGACACATAAGATATTACAATGTGGATATTTCTGGCCATCTATTCACCAAGATGCATATGACTTCGCCAAGTCTTGTGATCAATGCCAAAGGCAGGGCAACATTACTCGTAGACATGAGTTTCCACTAACCCCCATCCTAGAAGTAGAGTTGTTTGATGTGTGGGGGATTGATTTCATGGGCCCATTCATTATCTCATATTGAATGAAGTATATTCTTGTGGTTGTGGATTATGTCTCCAAATGGGTGGAGGCAATTTCCCTACCAAATAATGAAGGCAAGAGTGTTACAGCATTCCTTCGGAAACATATCTTTGCCAGGTTTGGCACTCCCAGAGCTATTATCAGTGATGGGGATCTCACTTCTACAATTGCCTCTTCAAAGCCTTGTTGGAAAAATATGGTGTCAAGCATAAGGTGGCCACACCCTACCACCCTCAGTCGAGTGGACAAGTGGAAGTTTCGAATAGGGAAATCAAGACCATCCTGGCCAAGAAAGTTAATACTGGCCGAACAGATTGGTCAAGGAAGCTCGATGATGCATTGTGGGCTTACCGAACAGCTTATAAGACTCCCATTGGTTCATCTCTATACTAGCTGGTTTATGGAAAAGCGTGCCACTTACCAGTTGAATTAGTTGGCTCGACTCGTGGTGATGAAGTCGTGAAAAGATTCAGAAGATTTTCATAAGAGGTGGACTCCTGCTACGGAAAGGAAGTACGAACCGTGGAATCAAGGTATGAGTCATACCATGGCATTCGTCATGAACTTCAGAAATATTTCAAAGTCTTAGAGTCAAGCCATGTGAGCTCAGTACGGATCGTAAGATGGAGGTATGAGTCGTACCAGGATCCAACACTTAGCTAAATTCAGCCAGTCATGCAAAGTATGAAAGGAAGTTATGGGCCGTATGATCGTGCTACAGATCATAGTTTGACTGGTGACGTGGGCAAAACCAGATATGGAAATTCACCGTATTAGCCTAGGAAAAAAATTTTTATTTCTGTATAAATACGTTTTATGTTTTATTTTCAGTAAAGATCATCAGAGATTATCGAATAGAAGAGATTTTTAGGAGAGGAAGAGAGAATTGAGTTGATTTAACTTGTTATCAACCTTTTCTTGAATTCTTCTTGCTATTTGTTCTTTATGATTTTGCTGATTAATTCATTCATAATTGTAAGTCTGATTTATATTTTTAATCATGAATGCAATTCACAACCTTGCAAATATGAGAGGCTAAAACCTCCATAGCTAGGGTTGTGGGAACCATGGTGGATTATCAAGCTAGGGTTCCACAAAGTTATTCTAAAACCAATACAAACACTTATATTGTATTTTCTTCATGCTAAAACGTTTTTTAACGGTGCACAACGTTAGGACATGACCGATTTCTTTACTTTCTTAGGTCTAAGAGGTAGAGATTAGGAAAAGAGAATTACAAAGAAGACTTTATCTTGATGATCATTGTATTAACTTGAGTTGTGGTCATAGGATAGTTAAATATGGAACTTAGTGATAATGGATAGTTTGAAATCGCTCATGAGGCATGGTCGAGTAATTTAGTATAGTCATTTAATAGGGATTGGTCGGTCATTTGAATGAACCTAAGTTATCAGTTCTATAAGTAAGTATTGGTGATGATCACGAATGTATACCCAGAGAAGTTATGAACCCATGGGGAACATAAGCCCTAGTTATCCTTTAATATTGTTGCAAAACTGGATTTTTGATAATTGTTTTTATCATTGATTTTCTTTAGAACCCTCCAATTTTGATGTAACTACCAAACAAGTTCACTTACCGGTTGTAATCTAGCTCTTCCATATTCCCTGTGGGATCGACCCCAACCTTTAATTGGGTTCTTTATTGTCAATGCCCGCTTCATACTTCATTAAGAGGTGTGGCTTGAGCGTTATCCCCCTCTTGGTGCTAAGTCATACTCCCACTGAATAGTCCTAAAATGACTACTACTACAAAGCTGATAGCTCAAAAATGAGGCCCAAGACTAGGTCAGGAATACTTATCTAGAAGTACCCTGAGAGTCTTATCGGGCCAAATACTGTAAGTAGTGTTCTAAGACTAGTCAGTGTTACTTATCTGGAAGTGTCATAATCGTTTGTAGAACTAACTATTAATTGATAACTGATTCTGATAACTGATATCTAGGAGACATTACTGACACCTCAAAAGACTATAGTCAAACTGATCAGCAGACATTACTGAAAGATGCTGAAGATATTAACATCACAACTGAAAGTAAGTTAACATGCAACTAATTGAGCATTTAACTTACCATGATAACATGTAGTTCTAACAGTGATAGAGTCAAGCAACTTTATGTCTATATGATTTTGCAAGACCCTAATTTCTATATTCAAGAACTAGGGATAAAACCCATTTACAGGAAGCAGGTATGAACATGATTTCTATGTAATGGAAAAGTATAGTAGCTGACAACATGAACATTCCACATGAATTTAATCGAATTCTGACTGAACGCTTACTAAATTTCGAAACCTCAGGGTTAGGACTGATATGAAAATTTAAATGGGTTTGGGCACAAGGGAAGGAATATTCCCTTGCTAAATTCTCACACACCTGGTGATAAAAACCCTGAAGAAAACCCTTGAGAAGATCTGAGAAGAAGGAGTCGAACCCTTGCCCTGCTCTGAGCTTTCTGACTGAGTCTCTACATTTTTTACTATGAGGGAGTGAGAGGAATGAAGAGTGAATGTATATTACCCCTATAAATCCCCTAAATATAACCCAAAATGACGTAGTTTAGTGATTAAAAGATGGGAAGTTACTAAAATAACCCTAGAAGAGAAATTTGGAAACTAATTGTCAGGGGACCAATGGGTCGAACAAAGAGTCATTGGTTGACACCATGAATCGTTGGGACCAATTGTTGGTTCTGGTCCTAGAAACATGGCTCACTGTATTGGCAACGAAAAGAGATTATGACTCGTTGGACGAACCAACGGGTCGTTGGTACCTCCCATTATCACTCGAAGGAAAAACTTAGCCCCTCTGCTATGGACGACACAACGACTCGTTGGTAGAACCAATGGGTCATTTTGTCTACTCGTGGTCAATACTCTCTTGACCTGAAGGATTGCTGGTTTAGGTAACGGGTGGAAACAATGACTCGTTGGTATGAACCACGAGTCATTAGTCCAACTCATTGGTGAAGGTCTGGCAGGTTTCTTGACTGGGGATACAACGGATGACAGGATGACGCGTTACTCCTTCCAACGGGTCGTCCTATGCCTTGTTGGTTCCTAAAAGGAAATCTGCAGGATAGAAAATGACTCAAACAATAGTCCATTACAGGTGACAATGACTCGTTGTTTGGGTCATTCTGTGGAAAAAATTTTCTTATGCTTTCTAGTTTTTCATGCAAAGTCTAAGTTTGGTCTAAAATGTTTCGTGGTGTTATAAAAGTGTAGACTTTACATCTTATCAGCTAAAAAGGGTAGCTCATATATGGTATAAAATATGGAAGGAAGGTCGTCGGGCAGGTGCTGCTCTAGTTGATTGGGATGAATTTATGACAGCCTTTCTAGATAGGTTCATTCCTCATGAGTTGAGGGAGGTGAAGGCTGATGACTTTTTTAATTTGAAACATAACTCCTTATTAGTTATGGATATGACCTAAAGTTCACCTAGTTGTCTAAGTATGCTCCAAAGATGGTTGCCGAGTCGAGGGCTCAAATGAGTAAAGTTGTGTTAGGTGTGTCAGACCTAGTGGTCAAGGAGTGAAGGACTGCTATGCTTATTGGGGATATGGATATCTCTCGACTAATGATTCATATACAATAGATGGAGGAAGAGAAGCTGAAAGAAAAGGAAAAGGAGACCAAGAGGGCTAGGACAGAAAACTTTGAATTCCCGCAACAAAGGATAGGCGATAGAAATCGGTCACAGTCCCATCAGAGCTCATCTGCCCCAATGCCTTCATCATCTAGCGTCCCCTCTCCAGGACCAAAGGTGATCTGAGGGGTAGAGCACCAGTCTCTAAGTCTTAGGGGAGCATGTACGGAGGATGCACATTCCCAACTTGCAAGAAGTGTGGAAGGAACCACCCTGGAGAGTGTTTGATTGTCACAGACACTTGTTTTGGATGTGGTAAGCCTAGTCCAGAGTTAGAGACCCTCCATCAGTCAGTAAGGGTGAAGTTAGTGGTTGTGCCTAAGCCACCTCTTCAGCAACTCTAACACCTAGCCCATCCCAGTCGGGTGCCTCATCTAGTGCAGGTGATGGATAACACTAGAATCATTTCTATGCACTTTTATCATGCCAAGATCAGGAGAACTCACCAGATGTGGTCATAGGTATGTTACAAGTCTTTCACTTTGGTATTTATGTATTGTTAGATCCAAGGGTCACACTATCCTTCGCGACCCCATATGTTTCTATAAACTTTGATGTCAGCTCTGAAATTCTCTCAAAATCCTTCTCCGTCTTTACTCTTGTCGGTGAGTAAGTCTTAGCTTGGTACACAAAAACTGGCCAATTACAATTCTCCAAAAAGTCGCCACAACTGATTTAATAGAGTTATACATGACCGACTTTGATGTCATCCTGGGAATGGATTGGTTATATTTATGTAATGCTTCAGTCAACTATAGAACTGCAATAGTAGAATTTCGATTTTCAGGTGAACCAGTCCTAGAATGGAAGGATAGTTTTGCAATGCCTATTAGCATAATGTTTCATACCTTAAGGCCAGGAAGATGATCTCCAAGGTTTGTGTATACCATTTAGTTCAAGTGAAAGATTTTACGACTGAAACCCTAATTCTTCAGTCAGTCCTTGTTGTTTTGTGAAATTTTAGAGGTGTTCCCACACGATATACCTAGAGTCTTTCCGAGCTAGAGATTGATTTTGGGATAGACCTCCTCTATTATATGTAGCCATATCCATTCCTCCTTATTGAATGGCTCAAGATAAGCTTAAGGAATTAACTAAATAGTTTAAGGATCTCCTGGATAAGGGTTTTATCAAGACCAGTAAGTCCCCATGGGGTGCTCCAGTCTTTTTCATGTAGAACAAAGATGGTTGTTTAGGGATGTGCATTGGCTACTGCCAATTGAACAAAGCCGCAATCAAGAATAACTATACCCTTCCCACGATTGATGACTTGTTCGATCAGCTTCAGGGCGCTTTTTGATTTTCAAAGATAAACCTTAGATCCAACAACCATCAGCTAATAGTTAAAGAGTGTGACATTCCAAACATGGCCTTCAGAACCCTAGATGGTCACTATGAATTTTTAGTTATGTCTATTGAACTAAAAAATTGCTCCTGTAGCTTTTATGGATTTGATTAATAAGGTGTTCAAGTATTATTTGGATATGTTTTTCATCGTCTTCATAGACGATATCCTGGTATACTCTCGAAGTAAGGAGGAACATGTTGATCATTTTAGGATTATGCTGTAGACTCTTAAGGAATGTCAACTATTTGCCAAGTTCAACAAGTGTGAGTTTTGGCTGAAAGCGGTCGCGTTTATTGAAAATATGGTATCTAGTGAGGGTGTTCAAGTGAACTCTAAAAAGATAGAGGCAGTGAAGAACTAGCCTAGACTGGTCGCTCCACCGACATTAGGAGCTTTTTAGGTTTAACTGGTTACTACAGGAGGTTTGTGGAAGGATTTTCATCCATTGATTCACCTCTAACCCGATTGACTCACAAGAAGGTCAAGTTTCAGTGGTCCAATGCTTGTAAAAGGAGCTTTCAGGAGTTAAGACTTGGCTCGTTTCCGCTTGAATTTTGACCTTGCCCGAGGGAACAGATGGTTTTATGGTGTATTGTGATTCCTCAAGGTTGGCCTGGGTATGTGTTGATGCAGCATGGTAAGGTCATCACTTATGCTTCTAGACAACTTAAGCCTCATGATAAGAATTACCCGATATACAACCTTGAGTTAGTAGTGGTAGTATTTGCATTGAAGATTTGGAGACACTATTTATGCAGGGTGTATGTTTATGTTTTCATGGACCATAAAAACCTTCAGTATGTATTTAACAAGAAGAATCTAAATATTCGGCAAAGGAGATATATTGAACTTCACTAGGATTACGACATGAGTGGTTTTTATCATCAGGGTAAGGCTAATGTAGTGGTTGATTCCCTTAGAAGGTTTTCCATATGGAGTGTGTCTCATCTAGAAGAGGGAAGAAAAGAGTTTGTTGGAGATGTCCATAGGCTTGCTCGCTAGTGGCTCTCCTTACAAATTGGTAGATGGTGGTGTCACTATTCATAATGGTTCAAAATCTTTGTTAGTGATGGAAGTTGAGGAAAAATAAGATGAGGATCCTATTTTGGTTAAGTTAAAGGAAGAATTCTAAAATCAGAAAGTGGAGGTATTCTTCCAAAGGGGAGATGGTGTGCTCCACTATCAAGGCTAATTATGTGTTTTTGATATGGATGACTTGAGATAGCTGATGTTAAGACAGGTAACAACTCTTGATACTCCATCAACCCAGGTGCCACCAAGATGTACCATGATCTATGAAAAGTCTATCGATGGAATGGCATGAGGAGGGATATCACACAATTGGTGGTTAAGTGTCCGAATTGCCAGCAGGTTAAGGTTGAACAACAAAGATCGGGAGGTATGGCACAGGATATCAATATTCCTACTTGGAAGTGGGAAGATATAATCTCGGCTTAATTATAGGTTTACCTAGTACGCGGCGATAACATGATTCAATATGAGTGATTGTAGACCGAATGACTAAGCCAGCACATTTCGTGCTAGTTAAGACTACAAATTCAGCCAAGGATTATGCTAGATTTTACGTTAGGGAGTTAGTTTGATTGCACGGAGTCCCTTTTTCCATCATATCTTATAGGGGTACCTAGTTCACCTCACAATTTTGGAAGTTGTTTTAGAAATGTCTTGGTACCCAGTTTAAACTTAGCACCACTTTCCACCTGCAGATAGATGGTTAGGCTGAATGGACCATTTAGACTCAAGAGGGACAAGTTAAGAGATTGCATGATCGATTTTCGTGTTAATTGCGATGATCGCCTCTCATAGAGTTTTCCTACAATAACAGTGTTGTAACACACCAAAAGTCCGGAAGATCAGACTCGAGGAGTGAAATGGAGAAAACAGAAAAATCTGCCACAGGTCACAGGAAGAATCATCCAGTAACTTGTCAAGCGACCTAACGGATTGTTAAGTGACCTGTTGGGTGGTGAAAAGTTGGAGAAAATGGTTCCTTCCAGAAATCATGACAGATTGAGGGACAAGACGTGAAGTCCCCAAATGACCAATTAAGTGCCTCGTTAAATGTGATGTATGGGTGAAAACTTGAGATACAGAGAGTCTTAACGAGTGGTGAAGTGATCAGTTAAGTCCATGAAGAATCGTTAAGTGAGGCGTCAAAGAAAGATCAGAAAGTTGGAAAATTTTGTAGTGGCAACAGGTGGCACCCAATGACTCGTTGAGGGGCATACCGAGTCAATAGGTGAGTTGTTGGGTCTGGTAGTGCTATTTTCCTGTCGGATTATTAAGAGTATTCATAATTTTCTAAGTGCTTAACTACTAAGCTAAGTCATTTAAGAATAAGAAGAAGGGTTTTACAGAGTTTTATACATCCTAAGCTCTCATTCTACTCCTAACACTCTTATTAGGAGATCAGGCCCTTATGTGAAGCAAGGATTCCCCACCTTCATCCCCTTCAATCTCTCTTGGGTATGAAACCCTACAAGAATTCTTCAAACCTAGGTATGTGGGGTTATTAATGAGTAATTCCTTCCACCCTCGTGCCCTTTTTAATTGAAAACATGATTTTCCAAAATCCCCATGCCCTAATTAAAAATTCTAGGGTTGGGTTTGATGTTGTTGAAATTCCTTTATGTTCATCTATGAGATTAGCTTCTCATTAATCCAATACATGTTTCCAGGATTAGTGTTTCATGTTTCAATAATGTCTCTCATGAAATTATGTATTCTTAGTTTCAAGCATTTCTATGAACTCCTAGGGTTATATTCGATTTGAGTTAAATTCTATGATTCTCTTGTAGGTTCAAGTCCCTCAAGTATAAAATTATGTTTTATGATCATGATGCATGATTTTCGCAAGAACCCTTTTATGAATTTATGAATTACAAGATATGGTGATTTTTCTCAAATATGCATGGCTTTCGTGCATATCTATTTATGTTATGGCCGACCCACGGGCCATGCTCATGTCTAGTTCACGTATTTAAAGCATGTTTATGTACTTCATGATTTCAACTAGCCCATGAACTTCAAGTATGCTTTGATGACTATGATATGAGCATTATATATGTTTTGGGATAAGTATTTAGCACCGAGTAGGTCAGGGGCACAGGCAAACCTCGAGTCTCCGAATTATGTGCCAACGTAACCATGATGGGGTCCTCCACGAGAGTATCTTCCAGGCCCGAATGGGACATCATGAGTAATATCATGCATTTTCATGGTCCTACCCTTGGCAAGGTATGGACACCCTTCCGACTAGGGTTTTATAGGTCGGACTCTAAGTATGCTCACGTGGGTTATGTCGGTTATAAGAATCTCCCATTGTTCCATAATTTCTATACATATTTTTATTTTCATGCCTTATGGTATTATGACTTATGGTATTTTGGCTCATAATATATCTTTACAAGATTTTACTAGAGAAGACAATCATTCAGCGTTATGATACAGTTTGGAAACTTTGAGCTCTCACGTTTAGTTTATGATCAACATCTTATATTTTATACTATTTTACTCTCATGACTTCATTATACTACTGTCTTACTAGCATGTTTTATTTTCTCTACATACGCAATACATTCAAAGTACTTAGCACATATTATATGCTATATTGTCTCATGATATAGGTTCGGGTAATCCTTCTCAGTCCCGCCGTTAGCTTGCCCTACTCAGACCAGTTCCGCCCCAGTCTTGGTGAGTCCTCATCATCAAAGGACGTCTATCAATTTTTATTGTGACGTCTTATTTTAATTTCAATCTTAGCAACCTAATTGGGGGTGTTGTCCCATAAGCTCATGACTAAAGGCTTTTCAGACAGATGTATTGTCATGGCCCCACCTGAGACTGCACACGGAGATACAGGACTTTGAACCACAAATGACTCCAAACTAACCCATGGTACATATATAGAATGACATAAGAGAATAATCAAGCGGAAATTAATGAAATCATGGATATCATAAAGAATGAATAAACGCAATAATATCACAATGCTGAGTCACAAAGATAAACATAGTAACTCTATGTCTGAAAGCCTCTACTAACTAATGAGATACTGGGACAAGACCCAGCTAACTCCAAGTCTGAAACTAAAACAAAGCATAACAAGCTTAAACTGATAAACGTCCTCAAAAGATGAAGGACTGATGTGCTATGAGTTTACAACACTTTTGACTCTTAAAAGTGAGGCAATAGCATGAACTTAGGTATGTTTATATGGATATGAGGTACTTTTACTTTTCTTTCAGGGAAAATAAGTGTTGCAGTATAAATATGCAAAAGAAGCCTTAAAATGCAGAAAATAAGCCAAAGTACAAGTCTTAGTATGAGTCGTACCTTGATTGTATGAGCTGTACTGAGAACCATGATGAAAGTCGGAAGGCTAAAGTAAGAGGTAGGAAACATACGACTCTCAGTACGAGCCGTTACTAGAGTTGTGGAATTTTTCAGATAAAATGTCACAAAGGCAGACTCTTGGTACGGATGAACTCACGGATTGTAGCATCAACGTACGAACCGTACCATTAGCCATGGTGAATTTCAGAAGATTCTTCAATACTTGGCAAAACTTCTGACACTACAGATAGTACGAGTCGTAGGAAGATGGCACGAGTCATACCACAACACTCGTGGAGAATTTTAGATGATCTTATAGTTCTCAGGACCAAACCATGAAAGCACTATACGACTGTAGGATGGAGGTACGAGTCGTACTAGCCTGCCAACACTTAGCCAAATCAGCAGCAGCTAAGGACTTATGAGAAGCAGGTACGACCCGTACAATACTGCTAGGGGTTGTAGGACCAGTTCTGACACAGTCAGCACCAGATATGGAAAATTCCCTGTTAGCTTAGGAAAAGGTTTCTAATGTTTGTATAAATAGCTCTTATGTTTTATTTTAGTGAGATAAGGACAAAATCGAATTAGTAGTCATGTGAAGAATAATTTTTGTGAAGTTTTATCAAGCTTTGAGGAGCAATTCTTGGGATCAAATTCTTGATTTCCTACATTGTTCTTTGATATTCAACTCTGATTTTCTTCTAATCATTGTTGTAAGTATTTAATTATGTGTTTGTCTATGAATGAAAATTGTAATCATACAACCATCAGAGGCTAAAACCTCCACAACTAGGGGTTGTAGGAACCATGGTGGATTAACGAAATAGGGTTGGCCAAAAGTGATTCAAAACCAATGCTAAACGCTTGTATTTTATTTTCTCGATCTTTAAATGTTTCTTAATGGTATATAACGTTTGTACTTGCCCGAATTCTTTACTTGCTTGAACCTAAAGAAGTAGAGATTCGGAAAAGAGTATTACAACAAAGCCTTGGTCTTTATGACCATTGTATTAACTTAAGTTGCGGTTGCAGGATAGTTAAATTTGGAACATGTTGATAGTGGTTAGTTTGAAATCACTCGTGAGACTTGACCCAGTGATTAAGTATAGTCATCCAATAAGGACAAACACGTCGTTTTGATGACCCCTAGCTATCAGTTCTACAAGTAAGTATTGGGATTGATCACGTGTATATAACCAAAGTAGTTATGAATCCATGGGGAATACTTACCCTAGTTGTTTGCGAATCTTGATTTAAATCACAAATATAATCTTGTTTTATTTAAAACTCCCCAATTTGGAGATAACACACTAACAAGTTCAATTACCATCATTAGTTTAGATCTTACGCTATTCCTTGTGGGTTCGACCCCAACCTCTTAGTTGGGTTCTTTATTGACAACGACTGCTTCAAACTTCATTAGTAATTATGAGTTTAAGTGTTATCAAGGACTCACCAAAAGCGGGATGGAGCTGAACTGAGCAGGTGCGAGTTATTGGCGATATTGAGGTGGATCACCCAAACATATATCATGAGACGATATAGCATAGAGTATGCAATCAGTACTTTAGATGTACTGAGTATGTAAGATAAGTAAAATATGATAGTAGAACATTAGTTTGAAATAATTAATATAAATTAAGATGGATCATGAGAGTAAGGACCACATGCTAGAGGCCATATATCTGAGATACACATAATCTTAAGCTATTCATCAAAAAACTGAACAAAATGACCCAAGGTTTAGAACGAAAATAATATAGTGCGCCATATGTTAAAACATAATTAAAAACTCATAAACTTATCAATCAGTCAAATATGTTATAAGATATAATAGCATAAGACCTGAACATGTGTAACGAAAAGTGTGAGGAACAATGGGAGACTCGTCATAACCGACAACCATCATATATGAGCTCATGATAATTCCACGTCTTGCCCACATGGAGGAGAGCCATTCTAAGCCTTGCCTGGACAAAGAACGAATAAGGTGTGATATCACGGGTGTGCCCTCGGGCAGGGGAAACAATCTCATGAGAGGTCCCAAATAAGAATTTATCCTATATTGATGCATAGTTTAGAGATTGGGGTCCTCGAAATCCCTGTCCTGCTCGGTGCTAGACACTACTCCTAAAACATGCGTATTTCTCATATAATCATATTCTCAAAATATAGCTTAAACCTATATATTGGGGAGTCTTGACTCCAAATATCTCTTTAAAACTGATTTTGTCAGCCTTGGCTAAATTCATGATAAACATACTTAACTTTACATGGACTTACCCAAGTCATGAAATCGTACATACTTGAAATAAGCTTCATAATTTGAAATCATGGAATCATAAGTTAAGAATTCATAAACATTCACCAATGTACTTTTTCAACAGAGACACATGGAAAATTGGATGCATTGAAGTTAACTCTACCAGTAGCTCCAAATTATATGCCACCTCGTCTACTCGCCTTAGATTCCTATAAGGACCAATATATTGGGTACTAAAATTTCCTTTCTTTTTGAACCTCATCACTTCCTTCATGAGAGACACCTTCCGAAACACCTAATATTGAACCTAAAACTCAAGCTCTCTCTGCCTAACATCCGCATAAGATTTCTGACGACTCTAAGCTATCTTCAACCTCTCCCTAATGAGGTGCACTTTCTTCATGGCCTCATGAACTGAATCTGGACCTATCAATGTAGATTCATCTACCTTAAACCATCCAATAAGTGATCTACACCTCCGCCCATAAAGAACCTCAAACAATGTCATCCGAATGCTGGAGTGATAATTGTTATTGTAAGTAAACTCGATTAGATGCAAGTGATCATCCCAACTACCCTTAAAATGAATCACGCACACTCTCAACATGTCCTCAAAAGTCTTAATGGTCAACTCGGCCTGTCTATCTATCTGCGAGTGAAAAGCTATGCTAATCTTCACCTGTGTCCCAAGGCCCCTCTAAAACAATCTCCAAAACTTAGAGGTGAACTGAGTACCCCTATCTAAGATGATGGACAAAGGAAATCCATGCAACCGAACCAACTCCCAAATGTACAATCTAGCATAATCCTCAGCTCAATTAGCCATTTTGACTAGTAGGAAATGGACTAATTTGGTCAACCTGTCAATGATTACTCATATAGAGTCATACTATCAGTGTGTATGAGGTAACCCTGTAATGAAGTCCATATTGATCTATTTTCACTTCCATGTAGGAATGCTAATATCCTGAAGCATACCTCCAGGTTTTGATGCTCAACCTTCACCTTTTGGCAATTCGGACATTTAGCCACAAACTCCGCTATGTCCTTCTTCATCTAATTCAACCAATAGAATTCCCATAGATCATGGTACATCTTGGTGGCACCTGGATAGATAGAGTACTGAATGCCAGGAATCTCGCTCAACATCCACTCTCTCAAGTCATCTATAGCCGGCAAACACAATAGGCCCTAATATCAAAGTATACCATCTCCCCACTCAGAGAAAACCTCCACTTTCTAATTTCGAACTGCTTCCTTCAACATCACTAGGATAGAATCCTCATGTTGCCTAGCTTCGACTTCCGTCACCAATGAAGATTCTGACCCATTCTGAACAATAACACCCATACCCATAGAATCTGTAAGGTGAACCCTTAAGCGAGAAAGCCTATGGACATCCTTCACCAACTCTTTGCTCCCATCCTCAACATGAGACACACTCTCCATGGATAGCCTACTAAAAGCATCCTCCACCATATTGGCCTTGAACTAATGGTAAAGAACAGACATGTCGTAGTCCTTGAGAAGCTCTAGCCATCTCCTTTGTCACAAGTTTAGTTCCTTCTAACTGAACACTACCAAAGGCTCTTCTGGTCTGTTAACCCATCCACATGCACCCCATAGACATAGTGCCTTCAAATCTTCATAGTAAAACACCACAGTTGCCAACTCTAGGTCTTGCATTGGATAATTCTTCTTATGAGTCTTAAGCTTTCTAGAGACATACATAATGACCTTTTCACTCTGAAACAATACACAATCATGACCAACCCTAGAAGTATCACAATACATGACAAAACCATATGTTCCCTTCGATAGGTGAGTATTGGGGCTAAAATGAGTCAAGCTTTTGACTCATGAGAACTCTTTTCACAAGTATCTGACCACTGAAATTTGAACTTTTTCTGGGTCAACTTAGTCAACAGGGCTGCAATGGATGAAAATCCCTCTATGAACCTCCTATAGTATCTAGATAAACCCAAGAAGATCCTAATATTTGTAGGACTGATATGTCTAGGTCAATTCTTCACTGCCTCTATCTTTTGAGAGTCCACTTGTACACCCTCACATGACACCACGTGACCTAAGAATGCTACTAAATTCATCCAAAACTCGCATATACTGAATTTAGCAAATAACTGGTTATCCTTGAGAGTCTGCAATAAAATCCTCAAATGAGCGATATGCTCCTCCTCACTCGAAGAGTTTATGAGAATATCCTCTATGAAGACAATAACAAATATATCCAAATACCGCTTGAACACTTATTCATCAAGTCCTTAAAAGCTACAGGAGCATTCATTAGTCCAAAAGAAATAACTACAAACTCATAGTGTTATTCCAAGCCTTGAAGGATGTTTTCAAAATGTCAATCTCCCCCACTTTGAGCTGATGATAGCCGGATTTGAGGTCTATCCTTGAAAATCACTTAGTAGCTCGAAGCTAGTCAAATAGGTTATCAATCCTGGGGAGGGGACACTTATTCTTGACTGTGACCCTATTCAATGGTCGATAATCAATGCACATTCTAAGGGAACCATCCTTCTTCCAAACGAAGAGAATTGGAGCACCCCATGGAGACTTACTAGGCCTAATGAAACCCTTATCTAGGAGATCCTTTACCTAATCACTCAACTTCTTTAGCTCGATTGGAGCCATTCTGTAAGGAGGAATAGATATTGGCTATGTATCAGGGAGAAGGTCAATACCAAAGTCAATCTCTTGCTCAGCAGGGACTCTTAATAGATCATCTGGAATCGGATACTCATATACAAAAGGGACAGACTGAAGAGTTAGAGACTTAGAAGTTATATCCTTAACCCCAACTAGATGGTACAAGCAGCCCTTGAAGATCTCTTTCCGGCCCTAAGATAGGAAATAAAGTAACTTATAGGCACAACTGAACTACCTTTCCAGTCAAGGACTGATTC
Source organism: Datura stramonium (assembly GCA_018107945.1). Lineage (NCBI taxonomy): Eukaryota > Viridiplantae > Streptophyta > Magnoliopsida > Solanales > Solanaceae > Datura > Datura stramonium. The sequence continues at coordinate 67,046 of JACEIK010004728.1, forward strand.
ACCCGAAAATGAAAACTCTACCATATGGGTCATGTGGTGTCTAGCGAGGGTGTTCAGATGTAAACTTGATTTTTTACACTAAGTTACAGGACGAGTCGTCTAGTGACCCGTGAGGTGCACCACAAGTTATTAGGTAACTCGTGGGGAGGAGGGAAGTTTTGGTTGGATTTTTGGTTTGGGGTTTGACCACGAGCAAAGCCATGAGTCATTAAGTTGGTCGTGGTCAAGAGTTTGACTTGGATGTTGAAGGCTTAGCAGTGCTCCAACCGACTAGTCACCACGAGTCGTCGGGTACACCATGAGTCGTGGTGTCCCTCGTGGTGACAAATGATGATAAGCTTCTAGTGCTGGCAACAAGAGTAGACCACGAGTTGTGGTCCTTGATGACAAGTCGTCCAGTCCATCGTTTGTTCTAGGAGTATGTTACATCTCGTAAGTTTCTATCGTGTGACGAACGCGTGTGTACATATGTTGAGACTTTTACAGCATGACGTACAAAAAAAAAGGCTCAGGGAATGAATGGATGGTATGTAATTGTGCCAGCAGGAGGCCAAAGCCCGAGGCAGGGTGCCCCAAGCGCCGCGTCGCGCCACACCCTCGGCGCAAGGACCGGCGTGTCGCGCCTCTACCTCAGTGCAATGGGTGGCGCATCGTGCCCATGTTTTGGCGCGCTGCGCCCCATTATGCCACTACGCTATCACTATATAAAGCCCCTTTGATGATTTAAATCATGTAACAAAAGGAACCTTGGCCAAGAATAGAGAGAACACATAACTTTCATTGAATTTTCATCGAATTACATCGTCAAACTCCGTCCAAATGCAAATTAACTTCGGGTACCAAGTTCTAAGCCTACGGGGAGCATTTCTACAGAATTATTTCTTGAAAATTAGCTTAGTACACCAGAATTCCTCCAAATAAAGGTTGTCAGAATTTCTCCAAATTAGATTCTAAATGGCCATAGGCAATAATTAAGCATTTCTTCCTCCTAAACTCTTGAGAAATTGTACGTTTTCGGCCGAATGAAATGGAGTGGAAGTTATACTTAACTCTATTGAAAAGATATTATTATTGGCCATTTTTATTTTTGAAAATAGCTGTATTTTCTCAGTGTAAAGGCGACAACTAAGTGGAATTACTAGTTTCAGGTGGAGAACTGTTTAATGAATGAAAGTCGGCTTTCGAGATATTTTAAGGCTAATTCTTTCGGCAAGTTATTCTAATCGTATAATGATATGACTTATGCTTTTGAACGTAGATAAAAATCCCATGTGTTGTATTACCTGTTGCTGGTAGGTAATGGTTATATATGTTGTGGTTGGCTGTTAGAAAGTATCCCTCCTCGGGAAAGAGCAGGTTAGGCGTCACATACTTGAAGCGTTGTAGCAAGCCCTCTGTCCTTCTGTTCACTGTGTTAGTAGGATTCTAATGTGTTGCTTGCAGGTCAAGGCCTTAGAAGCTTAAGGTTAGCTATTAGGCCTGATTCGGTAAGTTGGGCAGCATAGGGGGCGGACGGGCGATATAACTTCCAGTTTGATGCCCGTATAGACTGTAACGCTCGCTTAGAAGCTGTTGGCGTACCTTCACGCCTCCAAGTCCAGATTTTGAATAGGATGGTCCTACCCTAGAGTCAACGACACCAGGGTTTCCCCGGTGAATTGAATGACAGCCTTTCATCTAGTTAGCTACTGCCAGTGACAGTAGGTTTCAATTGACTTAGTGCTTATCATGCAGGTTGCCCAGGAGTTTATCCCAGTGGTACGAGTCAGATATACCCGTGGGTAACCTACTTAAGGAACCTTATTTGTATTTAAATGCAGGGCCAACACCCTTCTAGTTCTTATAAGACACTCAGGTACAGGTTGCCGTGAGTAGCTGAGTCCAGATAGACTTACCTATGGAGTTAGGAATCGTCCAGCAAAGGCATAGGGAATCTGAAAAGATCAAGTTAAAGCCTTAGGAAGTAGAAACATATTAGTGCAGTATTACCTTCAGGCTAAGAATTATAGTTAACCATCTGTGAAAGGTTAGGGGCTGACTGCTCAGTAGCATATCCGGTTAAGTGGTATCCCTGTAGTTGTCCTAAGAAAAGGAATTAGATAGTTGATCTTTTGCGACCTTACGACCCACTTATGAGCTACCACTTTCCTAGCATGACATTCAGAGTATCGTTAGGCTACTCTAGATCTCTCCTTATTCGGTCTAGACCGTTAGAGATTATGATCACTATCGGGTTCCTCTTATCAAATATAGGCACACGGGTGTGCCTGTTAGCAGCTATACATATTATTCTAGGGGCGAGTAGCGGTCACGTTAGGCCTTAAGAGCCAGATATGCCTTTTTAAGTGGCTAGTTGTGATTGGAGTGCAGTATACCAGTTAGGATTAATCCCACCTAGGATAGCCTTCCGTTGACCAACCTCAGGGTTACTAGATGTGTCGTTGCCTATGGGGCTATATATATCGCTCCAAGGAGCTAGATCTTGTCCCAAGGGCCATATGACAGTCCATTCCATGGTTGGACTATTATTTTTATGTCATATCGGCATCAGTGACCCTCATCGATTCTGGTGCCTAGGGTGCTGTTACAGGAGTCCATCGGACTCAGACACAACTACAGATCAGGAGCCAAGTGGGCTCAACTGCATACCCAGGGGACCGGTAGGTTGGCTATTGTTAGTTGTTATTCAGATTGACCAAGTTAGGGGTATATAGATTGAAGTGTGCTTTGCAGGGCTTATGGTGGTCCCGAGCGGGTTATTCTGTGTTTTTGTACCTTCCAGGCTTATGTGGGCCAAGTAAGGTTCTCGTTTGTATTCTTGCCTTCTAGTTATAGCTTATGAGTATGTAATTGTACAGTCTTAGATCATATATTTATAGTGTTTTACTAGATGCAGGTTATAAATAACTAAGCTTACAGGTTAACTTTTGACCCTTCTTGTTCTTAAGTTCTAGTTCTTTATCAGCGTTTATTCAGCTTTCCATTTCAGCCTTACATATTCGGTACATATTGTACTGAAGCCCAACCATGGGGCGCTGCATACTTGCCTGCAAGTTTAGGTAGACAGAGTTTAGCACCTCCATCTGCAGTGGTTCAGAGTCAGCAGTTCGTCCTGCTCATTTCATTCGGAGTAGCCAGGTTGTTGAGATTACGGTCTCTTATTTATTTAGCATTTGGGTAGGTCGGGGCCCTGTCCCGACCATTATTCCTATTCTTAGAGGCTTGCAGATTATAGTCTTCAGTTAGTTGGTTGTCGTTGACCGTGTGGGGCCTATGTATGTCTTATTTTACGTGTTATCCGTGTGGGGCATAATATAGCTGCCTGTTTTCATTCCTATTATAACTAGACAGCATGGTGGTCTTGTCAGCCCACATAGGATACCTTTATTGCCTATTTGTTGGTTAGCTGGATTTTTCTATAGGTAGCCTTATCAGGTTGAGGCTGTATTTACAGTCGAGATGTAGCTTGTCATTTTATTAAACTGAGTTACAGGCATGCACCAGAGGTGCATTAGCCCTATCAAGTCAGTTCAAATTCCAGTGTGGCATTAGGTTCTAGTTGTGCCTCCCAAGGTGGGCCGTGACAAACTTGTTATCAAGCCGTGTCTAGTAGAGTCTTGTTTATAAATGTGTTGTGCACCACATTCTTTAAGAAGGAGTCTACGAGGAATGATAATGTGGTTACCTTTTCTTTTTCTCACATCATACTATAGAGCCAAGTTGTACAGGGTTGAGTCCCTAAGATTTCATTTCTATGTCTGTCTAGAATAAGGTTTGATATAAGACAGACGCTAGCCAGCCGCCAGTTAGCTGCAGCAGTAGGAAAGGGGTACCAGTGCGATGCCATAGTTGGGGGACAGCCAGCTGTAGGACGAAGGCTGATGTCTTTTAATCTTCCCAGTATCTTCATGGGGAACTAGGAAATTCATAATGTAATAGATATGTCAGCATCGTCCCCAGTTCTTTCTATAGACTCAGAGTAGGAGGTCAGGAGGATGGTATATATAAGAGTTGACTTATCTACTAGACATATAGGATCAGGCAGGGCCGAAAGTTAATGTTGGATTACCTGGAGGGTACGAAAGAAGGGGGAATTGCGGGATTCTTACCTCCAAGCCTTTGGATGTTGTATAGTTCCATACCTAAGATCTATTGTTGTAAGAAATGGCTATCTTCCGCCTCCCAATTTTGTTTTCAGTATAACAAAGTGTGTAAGTATTAAGGTGATGTTGCCCAGGGTAAATACTAAAGGAGGGCTAGATCCTATGACTCCTGGAAAGTGTTAGAAGGTGGTTGAGACCCCTAGTGTTTAAATAAGTTATCTAGACCTTTACGATAGTAAATTAGGAGGGAGGATACGATTGACAGTAGCACTCAAGTGCGTGTGAGAGAGTCCATAAGCGATAAACCCCCAGCAACAGTAAAGCTAAAATCAGAAATTGGCCGATTCTTCCGTAATGTGCAAATGACGACAGGATATACCTGCAGAATAATGGTTATGGCCCTAGTTCGTTATATCGAAGAATAGAAAGATCGAATGAATGAAATTGGTTTGAGTGCGGGTCAGAATGATACAGGTTAACAGACTTGGTCAGTAATATCTTTGACAATATGAGGCAGAAGGTACGAACCCTAGATTTCAGCCTATGGAAGCAAGGGGAAGGGCACAAGTATCTAGCTCTAGAGGAAAACATGATCACCTCTAGGTTGAGGTAGGTTGATAGAGCGTGGGACCACCATTGAATGTTGAGAAATAAGTATTAGGCTGACACTTAAGAGGTAGTGAGGTTGTCACCTAGGATACCATAATATTACCACCAGTTGTGGAGGTAAAGGAGTGACGGTATGGAGACTCCAACCTAGTACAGCCCAAAGAGAAGGTCCAACAGGGAGTCATCGACCTTTATGCTAATAGTGTGCCGAGTCATAAGACCCAGAGGTTGACTCTACATTCCAAATGTGGCAGAACTTCATTAGTAGATTATAGTAAGGTATATTATGTTCGTTATCCCCCTCCACCTAGAGTTGAACGAAATCACGTCAAGTTGTAAAAGAGGGCTACGGATAGTAGGGGAAGGCGGAAGGTCTTGTTGAGTCTTAGTACAGAGCTCCTATGACCAACCAGGGAAGGTTGGACAACAGGAATGGATCAGAGTAATTCAGGAGATAGTCGTGCCTAGGGGGTAGTTGAGAGTTGTCAACAAGAATATAGTTAAAGAGTTACCTCGTACCAGATGTAAATTGACCCTTTTAAATCAAGTGTATAAAGTCTAATGAGATCAACTCATGTCTCGCCTGATGGAATTATGTTTCAGCTAAATCTTATGTGTCACGACCCGAGAGTACAATCGGATCGTAGACACGAGACAAGGAGCCTCGGGGGACCCCAAGTCAACCCATGGCATGAGCATATNACTTATATTTCATGGTACAATCGGATCGTAGACACGAGACAAGGAGCCTCGGGGGACCCCAAGTCAACCCATGGCATGAGCATATAACTAAACCATTCACATAAGGCGGAAGAATTAGCTTAATAATCATGAACTGAAAGAAGACCGAGACATGAAACATAAGAAACAACGATACATGATCCAACATAAAAAGTTGATTACTACAAGTTGGTCTGAAAGCCTCTAATCAAAATAGATGGGGTGAAGGGACAAAACCCCAACTAACCCCAAAATACTGAAAACTAAAAGACAAACAAGATCCGATCATGAAGCCCTCGAACAGTGAGGACTCACCACTGAGGACTGAAAGCAGATCTGACAGCAAGCTAGGAGTGATGCTGAACCTTTGAACCCGATCTTGAAAATATGTGGGTCAGTACTTGGAAGGTACTGAGTATGTAAAATATGCAAAACAATACTTAAAAAAAATAAAAGTTATAGGAGTGGGGACATTATGATCATAAGAATGAAATCATAAGTATATCGTAAGGCTCAAGATTTCAAAAATATTCGTAATCCTATAATAGTCGTAATAAGTGGGAAAACATTTCATAAAACTTCACTTGAGCCAAAAGCACATAATCATACATGCATTAAAACCATGAGGAACAATGGGAGATTTCTATAACTGACATGCCCCGTATGAGCACACATGGAGCCCGACCTGTAAACCTAGTCGGGAGGCCATCCATACCTTGCCAAGGGTATGAACCCTGAAAGGCGTGATATCACTCGTGAAGGCCCTGTAGGGCATAGGGGACAGTCACTGAGGAGGTCCCAAGAATATCCTACGGTGACATGTTGTTCTGAGATTCGGGGTGTAACTTAGGCCCCGAACCTACTCAATGTTAAGTACTACTCCCAAAACATGCAACATGCTCATAGAAATTAATACATGACATGCATGGCTAGTTAAATCTTGATAATCATAACATGCTTGAGAGTTCATGATACTAGCCATGGAATTAGGCTCGTGGATCGGCAGAAATCATAGCTCATGAATCATAATCGACACGTGGGCATTTGCCCATAAATTTCAATCATACTTGATATGCTTAAATTTATAGGAAACATGATCATAATAACATGAGTAAATGAAAACATGCTTAAAATTCAAAAATTCGTATCATGCTTGAGGAATAACAATAACCATGAATTTCACTAAAAATATTCATAATTTGGGCACATATGCTTTGAGAGATTAAATCATCAAATATTTAATGAAATAAGTGAAAACAACCCAATAATTCGAAACTCGTAATTTTAGACATGCTACAACAAACTCATACCAATTTTTGAGGAAACATGCATTTGGGTTATGACCCATCAAGGCTTGGAAATTTTAAACATAGAATTAGGGAGAAATTGGGCATGGGTAGGGACTCAACTACCCATTCAAAACCCCACATACCTGGAATTACGTGATTCTCAACTCCCTTGAAAAGCCCTAGGTGGAAACTTGAAGAATTGAAGAAGAACACTTGAAATTCCTCCTACTCCCTTCTCTAGTTCTTGCAAATACCAAATGAGACTTAGCATGAAATTTTTCCTCCTTAAAAGACCCTGTCTCGACCTCAAAACGATGTGGTTTAGGGTCTAAAAGCATAGAAAAGTCGAAATTGTTGTTCGCGTCCTTTTGGATGACTACACGCTAGTGCACGTGGTCGAACAAGTAGTAAAATGGCTCAAGTAAGCCATGTATCGATCCCACAGGGACTGGACTAAGGTAACAATCTAATCAAGTGTCAATAAACTTTAACTCTAAAAATGCAGACAAC
>JACEIK010004728.1:114909-126893 GCA_018107945.1 Datura stramonium
AATTGAGACCCCTAGTGTTTAAATATGTTATCTTGACCTTTACGGTAGTAAATTAGGAGGGCGGATAAGATCTCCAATATCACCCAAGTGCGTGTGAGAGAGTCCATAAGAAATAAACCCCCAACAATAGTCAAGCTAAGGTAAAAAATAGGACGATTCTGCCGTAGTATTCTAATGAAGGTAGGATATACCTGCTGAATAATGGCTATGGCCCTAGTTGGTTATATCAAAGAACAGAAAGATTACATGAACAAAATTGGTCCGAGTGTGGGTCAGAATGATACAAGTCAACACACTTGGTCAGTAATATCTTTTACAATATGAGGAAGAAGGTACAAATCCTAGATTTCATTCTAAGGAAGTAAGGGGAAAGGCACGAGTATCTGGCTCTGGAGGAAAACAAGATCACCTCCAGGTTGAGGTAGGTTGATAGAGCATGGGACCACCGTTGAATGTCGATTAATAAGTATCGGGCTGACATTTAAGAGATAGTGAAGTGGTAACCTAGGGTACCGCAATATTACCACCAGTTGTGGAGGAAAAGGAGTGACAGTACGGAGACTCTAACCTAATACAGCCTAGAGACAAGGTCCATCAGGGTGTCATCGACCTTTAAGGTAATATGCGGAGTCATGAGACCCAGAGGTTGACATTGCATTCCAAATGTGGCAAAACTTCATTAGTAGATTACAGTAAGGTATATTATGTTTGTTACTCCCCTCCATCCAAATTTGAACGAAAATGCGTCAAGTTTTAAAAGAGGCCTACAGATAGCAAGGGAAGGAGGAAGGTCTTGTTGAGTCATAGTGCAGAGCTCCAATGACTAGCTAGGGAAGGCTGGACAACAGGAACCGAGCAGACTAATTAAAGAGATAGTTGTACCTACAGGGAGTGGAGACTAGTCAACATGAATATAGTTATAGGGTTACCTCGTACCAAATGTAAATTGACCCTATTGAGTCAAGAATAGAAAGGCTAATGGGATCAACCATGTCTCCGCGGATGGAATTATGTTTCAGCTAAAGCTTATGCTGAGTTAAATGTTTAAGAAGTAGTCTGGTTACATGGAACCCCAGTGTCTAATAAACTCTGATAGAGGCACAATTCCTAGCTAGGTTCTGGGAAGCCGTTGGAACGATTGGGACGTGTGTTAGCTTAAGTGCAACTTTTCATCCCCAAACAAATAGCTAAGCAAAGTATATAATTCATATGCCTAGAGATCTATTGTAGGTGGAAGTGGAGGCCCCCTAAATGATGACTTAAAGCAGATAAATTAAGTGTAGTTGAATCGGGCATACTAATACATCAGCCAAATGAAGGAAGTTAAATTTATCAGGAAAGATGTACTGGTAGTACAGGTTTATCAAAAGTCCTACCTTAACAAATGGCATAAGGAGTTAAAGATTAAAGCAGCAACTAGGTATTCCTGGAAACTTTACCAATGAAGGGAGTCATGGAATTTGATAAGAAGGGAAAGCCCAGCCCTAGATTCATTAAGCATTACCGGATCCTCCGAAAGATTGGCCAAGTGGCCTATGAGATAGAGTTACCTTCGGGGATAGGATCTGTTCATCAACACTACACAAGCGCATAGAAGACCTTCTCTCAGATTAATCCAATTGGAGATACTTAAAGTACAAAAGCATTGCTCTACGGAGAGACTCCAATATATATAGGAGCCATCTTGAGAACTAGAGTTGTAGCTCATCACAGTATCATGGGGGAATAGAAATATAGAACAAATAGATTGAGAAACTACAAATGTTGCGAAATCTTGACAGTTTCAGTTATTCTAGGCTCTATGAAGATAGTATACAGACCCAGATGATTTAAGTTATGGAAAGATAGTTTCAAATGTTATACAGATGATCTTGTCGCTATTATTATCAATTGATTATTCAATATGTGATAGATCTATGTTTCATTTTCAAGTAGCATCTTGTGAGACGCCTATGTTGGACTTTTCTGTGTTTCAGGTTTCAAAATAGTCCATGTTACAGAGGAGACTCTGCCAAAATTTTTTCTAACAGTAGTTAAGGAAATTGAATCTCTCGAGATTGCAGATTACATTCGAGGATGAATTTTCCTAAGAGAGGGATGGTGTTGCAACCCATAATTTTCTATAGGGTGATGAACGCATGTGTACGTACGTATGTTGAGTGTTTTAGAGCATGACACACAAGGAAAAAGGCTCAAGGAATGAATGGACGAGTACGGAATTGTGCGAGCAGGATGCTGATGCACAAGGCAGGGCGCCCCAGGGGCCGTGTCGCCCCACACACCTGGTGCAAGGGCCGGCGTGTCGCGACTCTACCTCAGTGCAATGGGCAGTGCATCGCACCCGTGTTTTGGCGCTACGGGCGGCGTGCCGTGCGCCATCCTGCCACTACCCCATCACTATATAAAGGCCCCTTTGATGATTTAAATCATTTAACAAAATGACCCTCGACCAAGAATAGAAAGAACATGTAACTTTCATTGGATTTTCATTGAATTATGTCATCAAAATCCGATGCAAATTAACTTTGGGTAACAAGTTCTAGGCCTACGGGAAGCATTTCTATGGAGTTATTTCTTTAAAATTCACTCGGCACACTAGTACTCCGCCGAATAAAGGTTGTTAGAATTGCTACAAATTGGATTCTAACAGCCATAGGCAATACGTAAGCATTTCTTCCTCCAAACTCTCGAGAAATTGTAAGTTTCAGCCGAATGAAATGGAGTTGAAGTTATAGTTGATCCTATTGTAAAGATATTATTATAGGTCACTTTTATGGTTGAAAATAGTTGTATTCTATTAGTGTAAAGCCGACAACTAAGTGGAATTACTGATTTCTGGTGGAGAATTATTTAATGAAAGAAAGACAACTTTCGAGTATGTTAAAGCTAATTCCTTCAGCAAGTTATTCTTATCTTATAATGATATGACTTATGCTTTTGAATGTAGATAACAATCTCATGTGTTTTATTAGCTTATGCTTGTAGGTAATGCTTATATATATTGTGGTTTTAGAAAGTATCCCTCGTCGGGAAAAAACAGGTTAGGTGTAACGCACTAGAAGCATTGTAGAAAGCCCTCTACCCTTTTATTCACTATGTTAGTAGGATTTTGATGTGTTGCTGCCAGGTCAAGGCCTTACAAGCATAGGGTTAGCTATTGGGCCTGATTCGGTAAGTTGGGCAGCATAGGGGTAGACAGGAGATATAACTTCCAATTTGACGCCAGTATAGAATGTAACACTTGCTCAAAGGTCATTGCCATACCTTAATGCCTGCACAACCAGAGTTTGAATAGGATGGTCCTACCCTAGAGTAAGCAGCACCAAGGTTGCCTCGGTAAAGTGAGTGATAGCCTGCCATCTAGTTAGTTACCACCAGTGACGGTTAGTTTCAGTTGACTTAGTGCTTATCATACAGGTTTCCCAGGTGATTATCCCAGTTGTATGAGTCATATAGACCCGTGGGTACCCTACGTAAATAACCTTATTAGTATTTAAATGCGGGGCCATTGCCCAGTTAGTTCTTACAAGACACTCAGGTACAGGTTGTCGTGAGTGGCTGAGTCTAGGTAGACTTACCTACCCAGTTAGGAATCATCAGAAGAAGAAATTGGGAATCTGAACAGATCAACTTAAAGTCTCAAGAAATAGAACCATATTAGTGCAGTATTACCTTCAGGCTAAGAATTATAATAAGCAGTCTGTGAAAGGTTAGGGGCTTACCACTAAGTATCATATCCGGTTAAGTGGCAGCCCTGCAGTTGTCCTAAGAAAAGGAATTAGATAGTTGATCGTTCACAACCTTACGTCCTCCTTATGAGCTACCACTGTCCTAGAATGACAAACAGAGTATCGTTAGGCCACTCTAGATCTCGCCCTATTTAGTCCAGACTGTTAGAGATTATGATCACTATCACAATTCTCTAATAAGATATAGGCGCACGGTGTGTTCCTGTTAGCAGCTATACAGACTATTCTAGGGGCGAGTACTAGGGGCGAGTAGTGGTTTCGTTAGGCCTTAAGAGCCAGATATGCCTTTTTGAGTGGCTAGTTGAGATCGGAGTGCAGTGTACCGATTGGGATTGACCCTACCTAAGATAGCTTTTTGTTGACCAACCTCAAGGTTACTAGCTGTGTGGTTGCCTACGGGGCTATATAGATCGCTCCAAGGAGCTAGATGTTGTCCCAAGGGACCACGCGGAGGCCGAAGCTTTATATTACTATCCATTCCATTGATGGACTATTATTTTTATGCCGTATTGGTATCACTGACCCTCGTCAATCCTGGTTCCTAGGGTGCAGTTGCAAGACTCCACCAGACTCAAACAGCTACAGATCAGGAGCCGAGTGGGCACAGTTGCATACCTAGAGGACCAGTAGTTTGGCTATAGTTACTTGTGATTTAGATTGACAAGGTTAGGGGTATATAGATTGAAGTTTGCTCGTCATGGCTTATGGGGGCCCCGAGTGGGTTATTCTGTGTTGTTTGTACCTTTCAAGCTTATTGAGGCCAAGTTAGGTTCTTGTTTGTATTCTTTCCTGCTAGTTATAGCTTATGTGTATGTAACTGTATAGTCTTAGCTCATATATTTGTTGTGTTTTACTAGATGCAGGTTATACATAAGCAAGCTTACAGGTTAACTTCAGACCCTTCTTGTTCTTCACTTCTAGTTCTTTATCAGTGTTTATTCAGCTTTCCATTTCTGCCTTACATATTCGATTCATATTGTAATGACATCCAACCATGGGGCGCTGCATACTTGCCTACAGGTTTTCATAGACAGAGTTCAGGACCTCCATCTGTAGAGGTTCAGTGTCAACAGTTCGGCCGGCTCATTTCATTTAGAGTTTCCAGGTTGTTAAGATTATGCTCCTTTATTTGTATAGCATTTGGGTAGGCCGGGGCCCTATCCCGACTATTATTCCTATTTTTAGAGGCTTGCAGACTACAATCTTTAGTTATTTGGTTATCGTTGACCGTGTAGGCCTATGTATGTCTTATTTTACGTGTTGGCCATGAGGGGCCTAGTAAAGCTTCCTATTTTCATTCCTGTTATAACTAGACAGCATGGTGGTCTTGTCGGCCCGCATAGGATCCCTTTATTGCCTTGTTGTTGGTTAGCTAGCCTCTTCTACAGGTGGCCTTGTCGTCCTAAGGCTATGTTTACAGCCGAGATATAGCTCGTCATTTTGTTAAATTGAGTTGCAGGCATGCACCAGAGGTTCATTAGTCCTATCAAGTCAGTTCAGATTCTAGTGTGGAATTATATGCCAGTCGGTGGGGTGTGGCATAATATGTATTTTACTGTGAAATTATTAAGGTCTTTTTTATAATGCCTAAGTTCCTAAGGCCTAAACTACATCGTTTTAAGCTAAGATAAATGTGTTTTAAGAGGGTTTAGCACATTCTAACCCTATCTCTCTCAATGCATGCAAGTCTAGTAGTTTCTAAGGGTGATTAAGCTTAGGATTCATCAAGTTCTTCCTCAAATTTCCTTTAGGCATTCAAGAGGGTCGTGTAATCAGAATTTTCTAGGTATGTAGGGTTATGAATGGGTGTATCCATCCACTCCCATGCCCAATCCCTCTTCAATTACATGTGATTTCTAAGTTTATGAATCTATGCGGTTTTAACCCAACTTGTGAATTCTTTAAGTATCTATCTTGGGTATTCACTATGCATGTTTCTAATGTTGAATTATAATTAATGGGCATGTTTGATAATATTTTCAATGATGAATTTTTATTCCAAGGTTTTACAAATAAGATGCCCATCTATGAAAGTTCATGAAAAGATGATATTATGATCTATGTTTCTAGTTATGATGAGATGTTCCTGGTGAAAGTATGATTTTGAATTATCCATGTCAATGTTCAGGTTTTGAATAATGAAATTCTATTTCGAGCATGGTTAAGTGTTGGGCAAGCCCATATGATCAATTATGTTTCAGGATTTATCTAAATTTCTTTTTATTAGCTTACCATAGGGTTTTGGAGTCTAGACTCCCACTCTTGTTCATCTTGTGGTATGGATTGAGTCAAGGCTCTTCTTGTTATGTTTTTAGAATATGTATTTCATGTCATGATTCCGCTTCGTCACTAGATGGTGGTTAGCTTCATTAAAAAATGATGGAGAGCATACACATGTTTTTGGGATTAGTGCCTAGCACAAAAAGGCTAAGGGTAAGTCAACCCTATGCTACAGAAATACGTGCCAACGTAGGTATGTTCAGGTTATTTTGGACCTCCACTGTGAGCTTCCCCTGCCCCCAAGGGGCCTTCAGCTTGATATCAATACCATGGTAGTGTACTTAGCCTTGACAAGGCTTTGGACGGCTCTGCCCACTTGAGTGTAATAGTCAGGTCCATGTAAGCTCTATCGTGGTAATGTCGGTTATATGAAGAGTCTCCCATTATTCCTCATGATTTCAATTATGCATGTTCATCAGTTAAGATATTATGTTTTCAGTTGGTTTTACCCAATATTCAGTTTTACTTATGATTATCAGTGTTTAGCTTTGGGTCATTTGATTTAGTTAAGATATTCAGTTATGTTTAAGTCGTGTTTTCAGATAATAGCATGCAAGCCTACTCACAGACTCTTTTGATGAAATGTTTTATGATATGCATGATCTCTAATTTTACTTAGCGATTTTACTTACCTTGCATACTCGGTACATTCCACATACTGACTGCATACTCTATGTTGTATCGTTTCATATACAGGCTCAGACATTCAGGCTCAGTCCCGCCACTAGCAAGATATTCGGTGTTAGCATCTCCTAGTCAGAGTTGGTGAGTCCTCATCTTTTGAGGGCCCTTCTTATCAGTTATATTCATTATTTTCAATTTCATACTTTAATGAGATAATTAGTGTCTAGTCCCATCTGCTCGTCAGTAGTAAAGCTTTATCATACATAGTATACATTCAACTTCAAACTTGTGTTATGTATTCTGATGTTCAGATGTTGTGAGATTTTTTTCGGACTTCCGCTATGTGATGTGCTAGATTTCTGCATTTAAAATGTCGAGCTTAGATGTTACGTTCATTCCATGGGTCGACTTGGATCCTCTCGGGGTTCTTCGTCCCGTGTATCGATCCAGGCCTATCTTCAGGTCATCACAAATTTTGTATCATAGCCTTAGGTTTTGAAGTGTCCTAGGGTGTCTGAAAGCCGCGTTAGGTAGAGTCTTTTTCATGGGTGTGATGCAAGCCACACTTATGACGAAGAGGCTACAAAATGTTTCGAAAATGTTCCCTTCTTGCATGATCTATGTCATGCGATTAAATATCTTTCTATCCTTCTAACTCGTGCTATATGCATTTGCAGAATCATGCCTCCTCGCCAAGTTAAGGGAAGAAGGAACGGAAATGAAAATGGTCATGAGAATGGCAAAGCGCATAGGCGCCACGAGCCATAGAGGATCATGTACCCGAAAAAGTTTCCCACGCAGAGTTTAGATCTTCTATTTAGATTCTAGATTAGGCTTTGACCGTCCAAGTCAACCAACAAGTGGTAGCGCACGTCCCTCAGAATGGGAATACAGCAACGGCGAGAGTTAGAGAGTTTCTAAGGATAAACCATCCAGAGTTCCTTGGGTCAAAGGTGGACGAGGATCCACATGAGTTTTTTTATGAAGTTCTGAAGATCACCTAGATAATGCAGGTGAAGGGGGAGGAGTGCACAGATTTAGCCTCGTACTAGTTGAAAGGGGATGCCCACATATGGTTCTGGAAATGGAAGGATAGCAGGACAGTTGGAGTAGGCTCTATTGGTTGGGATGAGTTCTATACCGCATTTCAGGATCGGTTCTTCACCCGTAAGATGAGGGAGGTTAAAGAAGCTGAGTTTGTGATCCTAATGCAGGGTAACATGATGGTTCCGGTGTATGCTTTGGAGTTCACTTTCTTGTCCAAGTATGCACCTAAGATGGTGAAAGATTAGAGAGGCAAGTGAGTCAGTTCGTGCATGGAATAGCAGACTATTTGGTCAAGAATTTTCAAACCGCGATGCTTCATCAGGACATTGACTTTCATCAGATAGTTCTATACGCCCAGCAGATAGAAACGGTGCAGGTGAGTGAGCGAGAGAGAGAGAGGCTAAGAGGGCCAGGACTAATAGCCTTGGATTCTCCCAGCAGAGACCTGGTGGTGGGCACCGTCAGTAGTCTCAGCAGTGATCTTCAGCCCTAGCGCCATCAGCTATGAGTATGCTATCCAGATCTAGGCGTGACCAGAGGGAACGAGCATTAGGCTCTCATGGTTAGGGAAGCAGAAAGACAGAGTCCAACATCCCAGGTATGTAGGGTTATGAATGGGTGTATCCATCATCTCCCATGCCCAATCACTCTTCAATTTCATGTGATTTCTAAGTTGATGAATCTATGGGGTTTTAACAAAACATGTGAATTCTCTAAGTATCTATCATGGGTATTCTCTATGCATGGTTCTAATGTTGAATTATGATTCATGGGCATGTTTCATAATGTTTTCAATTGCAAATTTTCATTTCAAGGTCTTACAAATAAGATGCCCATCTATGAAAGTTCTTGAAAAGATAAGATTATGATCTATCCTTCTAGTTTTGATGAGATGTTCATGACGAAAGTATGATTTCGAATTACCCATGTTTATGTTCATGTTTTGAGTAATCAAAGACTATTTCAAGCATGTTTATGTGTTGGGCAAGCCCATATGATCAAGTATGTATCAGGATTTATCTAAATTTCATGTTATTAGCTTACTACATGGTTTTGGAGTCTAGCCTCGCACTCTTATTCAGCTTCTGGTATGGTTTGAGCCAAGGATCTTCATGTTATGTTTTCAGAATATGTTTTACATGTCATGATTAAGCTTTGTGGAATAACAATGAAGATCATATGCATGTTTATGGGTGTAGTTTCTAGCACCGAGTAGGCTAAGGGTCATTCAACTCTATGCCTCAGAACTATGTGCCAATGTAGGTATGTTCAAATCATTTGAGACCTCCCTTGTGATCTTCCCCTATCCCCAAGGGTCGTTCATCTTGATATCGATATCATGGTAGCATCCTTAGCCCTGTCAAGGCTTAGGACGGCTCTGCCCACTTGTGTGTAATTATCGGGATTAGATAAGCTCTATCGTGATAATGTCGGTTATATGACGAGTCTCCCATTGTTCGTCATGATTTCACTTATGCACATTCATCAGTTAAGATAGTATGTTTTCAGCAGGTTTGACCCAATGTTGAGTTTTACTTATGATTATCAATCTTCAGCTTTGGATCATTCGATTTAGTTATGTTTAAGTCGTGTTTTCAAATAATAACATGCAAGCCCTACTCACAGACTCTTATGATCAAATGTTTTATGATATGCATGATCTCTGATTTTACTTTCTTAACGGTTATACTTACCTTGCACACTAGGTAAATTCCACGTACTTACTGCATACTCTCTAATTTTTTTCGGACTTTCTCTATGTCATATGTTAGATTTCTGCATTTAAAATGTCGAGCTTTGATGTTACATTCATGCCCTGGATAGACTTGGAGCCTCTCGGGGTTATTCGTCCCATGTATCGTTCAGGGTCTATGTTTGGATCATGAAAAACATGGTATCAGAGCATTAGGTTTTGAAGTGTCCTAGCGTGTCTGAAAGCCACGTTAGGTAGAGTCTTTTTCATGGGTGTGAAGCACGCCACACTTATGAGGAAGAGACTACGAAACATTTATGAAATGTTCGCTTCTTTCATGATCTACGTCATGCGATGAAATGTCTTTCTATACTTCTAACTCATGTTATATGCATTTGTAGAATTATGCCTCCTTGTCGAGTTAACGGAAGAAGAAATGAAAACGACAATGGCCACGAAATTGGCAATGCGGATAGGCGCCAGTAGGCACCACCAGCAACCGAGGATCATGAACCCGAACAGGTTTCCCATGCAGAGATTAGGGCTGCCATTCAGATGCTATCTCAGGCTTTGACCACCTAGGTCAACCAACAAGAGGTAGCACATGTCCCTTAGAATGGGAACGCGGCAGCGGCGAGAGTAAGAGATTTTCTGAGGCTTAACCCTCTGGAGTTCCTTGGGTCAAAGATGGATGAGGATCCACACGAGTTTATTGATGAAGTTATGAAGATCACCTAGATCATAAGGGTGATGGGGGAGAAGTGTGTAGATTTAGGCTCATACCAGTTGAAAGGGGTTGCGCACATATGGTTCAGGCAATGGAAGGATAGCAAGATATTTGGAGCAGTTCCTATTGGTTGGGATGAGATCCATACCGCATTTCTGGATTGGTTCTTCACTCATGAGATTAGGGAGGTTAAAGCAGCTGAGCTTGTGAACCTAAGGTAGGGTAACATGAGGGTTCAAGAGTATTCTTTGGATTTTACTCGCTTGTCCAAGTATGTACCTGAGATGGTGATAGATCAGAGAGCCAAAGTGAGTAGGTTCGTGCATGGGATAACAAACTATTTGGTCAATAATTGCAAAACCTCGACGATTCATTAGGACATTGACTTTTCGAGGATAGGTCTGTACGCCCAGCAGATAGAGGAGATACAGGTGAGTGAGCGGGAGAGAGAGGCCAAGAGGGCTAGGACTGATAGCCTTGCATTATCCCAGTAGAGTCCTGGTGGTGGACACATTCAGTAGTCCCACCACAGATCTTCAGCCCCTACTCCATCAACTATGAGTGTGCCATCCAAATGTCTGTTACACCCGTAAGATTCCCGGCACATAGATGGCCCTATTCACATGTTGGTTAAGTGTATTTGAAAGCCATACATGCTAGAAAAATGCGAGGAAAAAGATCGGACGAAAATTCTGTTGAACCACCGCGGAAGGAGCCAGAGCGAGCCTCCCGCGATGGAAACGTGTCACGGAGAGTGAGGCCTCGCGTTGGCTTCGTGACACGTTCGGCCTGTCCCGAGACCAAGTATATAAAGCCCCCACTGCCGGTTTAATTGTATAATTAATAGAAATTTCCAGTAGTTCACGAGAGAAACAGTACGAAGGGTATTAAATTATCCCACTCAATTACACCGTCAAAGGTAGTCCAAATCCAAATTAACCTCGAATACCGAGGTATTTGCTTAGCAGGGATAATTCCTCTGATTTAGTTTCGCGAAATTCATTCGACAAACCGTCGAGACAAACCGTCGAGCTACCGAGCTAAGGTAAGTGGAATTGCTCCAAATTAGTGTTAATGTGCTCCTAGCCTTAAAGTGAATACTTCTCCCTTCTGGACTTTCGAAAAATAGCAAGTTTTCGACAGTCTTTCGATAAGCCTAAGTTTGGGCTATAAATATATCGAAAGTGAAGTTATCTTTTAGAATATTGATGTATTTAGTATTAATTGATGTATATGTGAATGCAGTTGGGAGAAATAGCCGGAGTACTAACCGAGCTCCGTCCGATAGTCGGATAACCCGAGGTTAAGGTATGTAAAGCTAGTTCCTTCGGCAAGTTAGTAGTTTTAGCCTTCTATATCATAGTAGACTCCGTAACAGAACTCCCGGAGTTGAATGTTGAGTATTGTGCAAGTTCAGTAAGTCTGGTTTGCGTTGTTATATCGTACTCGGTCCGAAAGATAGTAAATGATGCGCCAAATGGCTAGTTAGCATTCGAGACTCAATATAGCCAGTATGTGATTAGAAAGCATGTTCTAAGAATAATATGATACAGATATTCAGAATAAAAGTTAGTAAAGTAAAATAAGATAGACAGATAGTATTTTGGCTACAGATTAGCCATTCAGACAGATGATATCTTAGCTATAGATTAGCCATTCAGATAGATGATATCTTGGCTACAGATTAGCCATTCAGACAGATAGCATCTTGGCTACATATTAGCCATATAGTTAGATAAAGATTACAGAATAAGTATAGAACAATATAAGAATCAGATAAACACAGAAAGAGATCAGAATAAGAAATTAGAATTCAGATAGTACTTTTCAGTTAAACATGCTTGCTATATATATGTGCTTATTG
>JACEIK010004729.1:0-34881 GCA_018107945.1 Datura stramonium
CATCCTTCTTGTTAAACAGATACCGAATTGCTGCATGATCAGTATACACCACTACTTTAGAACCCACCAAGTAGGACCTGAATTTATCAAATGCGAACACTAATGCTAGCATCTCCTTTTCCGTGACTGTATAATTGACCTGGGTAGCGTCTAGTGTTCTGCTTGCATAATAAATGGAATGAAAAATTTTATTCCTCCGCTGCCCCAATACATCTCCTACAGCCACGTCACTTGCATCACACATTAATTCAAATGGTTACTCCCAATCCGGAGAAATGAGAATAGGCGCTTCTACCAACTTCTGTTTTAACTCCTCGAATGCTTTAACACAATCCTCGTCAAACTCGAAGTTCACCTCTTTTTCTAGCAACTAGCATATCGGTCTAGAAATTTTTGAGAAGTTCTTGATTAACCGTCTGCAGAACCCTGCATGTCCGAGAAAACTGCGAACACCCTTCACTGCCACTAGTGGTGGTAGCTTTTCGATCACTTCAATCTTTGCACGATCGACTTCCAACCCCTTGCATGACACCTTATGGCCAAGGACTATACCCTCCTTGACTAAAAAATGACATTTCTCCCAGTTGAGTACAAGGTTAGAGTCTTCACATCGAGCTAGCACCCTGTGTCAAGATGCACACTGGAAACATGTAGCAAGCGAATTACCAAAAACGGAAAAGTCATCCATAAATACCTCGGCAAAATCTTCCACCATATCTGAAAGATCGCCATTATGCATCTACGGAATGTGGCTTGGTGCATTACATAGACCAAATAGCATCGCTGAAAGCATATGTTCCATAAGGACATGTAAGTGGTCTTCTCCACGATCCTCGGGTGCTATGGCTATTTGGTTATGGCGAATATCCATCAAGGAAACAATAATATTCTTGACTGCCAACCTATCCAATATCGATCAATAAATGGGATAGGATAATGATCTTTCCTCGTGGCCTTATTGAGCTTCACCGTAATCCATGTAAAATCCTTGACTGTGGCTTGTGCATGTGGGAATGCGCTCATTCTTTCATTGGCGACCAGTCATCCCTCCTTTCTTTGGGACACAGGCAGGTAGACCCATTCACTTTATTTGTAATGGGATACCACACGATTGTATCCAGCCACTTGATCACTTCCTTTAACTACATCCTTCATCACCGGATTCAACCTCTGGCGATGTTGTACGATTCTTTGATCCTTCTTCCATAAAATCCTGTGTGTGCAAAAAGATGGATTAATTCCTCGATGTCGACATTTGCCACCCCATTGGTTTCTTCTTTTCTTGAGGACCATCAATGCATCCTTCACTTGTGCCTCTGCTAGCCAGGTTTGCGGAAATGATGATTGGAAAGGTGTCATCTTCCCCCAAAAATACATACTTCAGATGTGGAGCCAATGTCTTCAACTCCAATTTTTGTGCCTCCTCGATTGATGGCTTTGGCAATTGTTCCAAGGACCTCATCAATGGCTAAAAATCTTGCTTCTGAGGAAACCATTTTGGCTCGTTCAGCATGCGCACCATCTCATACGTATACTTGTCTCCAAAATGATCGGAGCCTATCAGCTCTCTCCAATGGGTCACGAGTCAACAATGCGAAGAATTGCTTCTGATTTAGCACATTTATCGACAATGACTCCTCATAAATAATTCGGAAGCTTCATGGCCTTCATGCACATCAAAAACCTCTACTTTATCATGTGCTCGCATTGTTAGCTGCCCAGCAGCCACATCAATCAACGCTCGCCCGGTTTCCAAGAAAAGGGCGTCCAAAAATAAATGGGACTTGGCATCGACTCGAAATTGAGATAATAAAATCACCCAGGGAAATGAAGACCCACTTGCACTAACCCGTCCTCCACAATATCATACGATGCAGCCAAAGAAGCGATTCGACTAAATTTTCAACATCCGCAGTAGTTAGTCCGAGGATACCCCTTTAACTTATTTGAACACGATGTCGGCATCAAGTTTTATACTTTCTCCCAAATCCCCACATAATCCACGAGCTCGAATACTTTGCCGATTGTAATCGGAATGGTGAAGCTCCCAGGATCTTGAGCTTTGTCGGCAACCTATTACGTATCCGGGAGGTGCACTCCTCGGTAAGCGCCATCGTAGCATCTCGCGTCAAATCTGCTTTGTTTGCTACGATGTCACGATTATACTTTGCATATTCGGCACTCCACCATAAACATCAACCAAAAGGTAAATTAATGTGTACCTTTTCAGCACTTCCATGAACTTCAAAACAAGCTTCTTCCTTATGCTTCTTTAATCTCACGGGAAACGGGGGTGGTGGTCTTCTGTCTCATTTTGCCCTTTCCTTTACCCCTCACATCATCATGTTCCCCATCTTTTTCCACTACTCGGATTCTTTGAGGTGGTCTTTGGTTCCACCTCCTTAAGTTGTAGTCCGCTCCTTGTAGTCCTTTGCTTTGACCTTATTGGGATTTGGGTCGGTATCACTGTTAATCCTCCTTTGGGCACAGTGTTTTGAGCTCTAGCTAATTGTCCCAGCGGTACTCCAATGCCTTTGTAACTAACTGCTGATTTTTCATGTCAGTAGCTAATTTCACATAATCACCCTGCATTTTGCGCTTTGTAACTATAATTGTTTTGAACATATCCTCAATACTGCTGGGTGGTGGAGGTGAATTGTTTCCTCTGTATTGAGGCGAAAATTCGGATGCCCCCTTGATTTCTCTTGCATGCCACGATTGAACTCTGTCCTTGATGGCTGTGCTCCCCCAAGGAAATTTGAATGATTCCTCCAATTTGAGTTATGCTTCATTGCATACGTGATTATTATTCCTCTAGACATTCCCAACAAATTTTAGAGTCGGATTGGCACCACAACACTCGGGCAGTGTTCACTACTCCACATACTTCACCATACACGATGGGTGCATTGGTGGGCTTGTGCTTGATTCAAGCTCATGCTATTGAAGTGGATTGTTGAGTTGATTTTGCAACGCGGCTATACGTACGCGATAGCTTTAAAACCATCTACCTCAAAAACTCTCTTGCTTTCCTTGTTCCTCCTGCGTGTTGAGGGCATTTCATTGGATTTTCCTGTGAAATATGATTTAACAAAGCACAGCTCACGGTCTGCGAATACTAGTTGTAACATTATTTGCATGTGGGATTTCACTTCGCCGGACGGTCTTGCTTCCATCTCCTCGGGCACTAAAACTACCCTCACAAGTGGTGGATTCAGTTGCTGCTCCATAATTGCTGTCTTAGCAAATGCGACTTCTTCTCAAGAGCTTCCCTTCTTTGGCGAAGAAATTGTCTCTCCACGTCTCTGTAAATGAATCCACCAACTCCTAATCTCTTACTGACGTTAAGAAAAATTTAATACACCTGCAAGAGAAAGGCTAAAGATCAAGATTAACACTTATATTGGTGTAAACTAACACTAAGAAAATAAATTTGCAATTGTCGGTCGGCAATGGCGCAAAAAAACTTGTTCGATTGGAAACTACACGCAAGTGCACGTGAGTCGTACAAGTAGTAAAGTGGCTTTTATTTCAAATAAGTATCGATCCACGGGGTGAACTACGGTATAATTAACTTAAGCGTCGGTGAACGATAACTCTATGAATGCGAGACAGCCAAATAAATAATGTTTATGAGTTAAGGTTACTAAGTACTAAGAATCCTAAATCAAGATTATAAGTGATCGAACAATAGCAATGAACAATCTGAGGTTAAGGCAAGCATTCGAGGATGTATGCTATTAATTCAATTGAAGCTAATCTTCTCTTGGTTGCTAGTAGGGAATTATTTCCTATGGATTGGATCTTTCTACTCCTATCCAATTAAAGAATCACTGAAACATTCTACATTTTACGTGATGTAAGAATCTAATTCTATAGCCATACAAACCCAATTCCATAATTGACTAATAAGACTTTCAGATATATTTCCTATTAAGATGTAAATCTTTCTCAATTTTTACAACTAAGAAAAGATCATATCCTACCAATTACATCTTTGTCAATTCCTTTCCTTTTCAAAATCAAAATTGGATTTCTAAGATATACATTAACATTAGCCAAACATTAATGCAGTAAAAAAAAGAATTGATAGAACAACCATTGAAGAAGAGATGGCAGAAATGATCAATAATTACAATCCTCTACAATTATCCTTAACCTCAACAAGAAGTGAATTAGCCACTCAATTTTGAATTAAACATCTTCAAATAAAAGTGGAATTCATACAAGAAATTGAAATTAAGAGAAAAAGGAAGAGAATAACCCTAGAATTTTGTCCTCTCATTTGTAACCCACGTTCTTGATATTAAGTCGAGAATGTTTAAAATAAAGCGTTAGTGTGCTATTTATACTATTGAGAATTTTTCGAGAATAACAAGCAACGTGGCACGGAGTGTATGGAGCCTCCAAGCCACGGGGATATCGCGGACCCTCACTTTGAAATGGAGTCTCCAGGTAATTGCACCTCGCGTAGCGCGGCTTGTCGTGGAGCCCAACGCACTCCGTGCCACGGTGCTATCTTGCAACTTCAACTGGAACTTGAGGTTGAGTAATCACTCAACGTGACACAAAGTGCATCGCGGAGCACTACCTCCGTGCCACGGAGGTAGCGCGAGCCTCCTTTGGAATTTGACATAAATAATTCATCCCGGGCAGAATTCCTCCGCGATAGTAGCGTGACACGGCGCCATCGCGGAGCCCCTATTTTTGCCAACTTCCCTTGTCAACTTCACTTTTTGCTTCCAAGTCCATTCATACATCACCAACATGTATTAGCTTCCATAATTTCTTGTACCTTCAAAACAACACTAATCATGTTGGTTAGTATAAATTCACATTTACCAAAGAATCACATGAGAATATACACATAACAATAGATAAACAAGTCAAAATGAAGCATTTGAGTATCACTTGGGCATACAATTACGCCCAAGATCGATCCTCGATCATGACTATTTCGATGATGCATGGGTTGTTAAGAGAGAACAAGAACTTGAGCCTTACGAATGTTAGGTGCTTCACTTAAGGCGTCATTGAGACTTTGCATGATTCACTCAAAAATATATGAAAAGGTAGAAATACTTGGACTTTAGAACTTGGCTCCTATGCTTGAAAAATTAGGCTAAATAATACGAGACATTCAATATGGATATATTGCTTATGTAATCTTGATTGCCATTGTTGAACCATTTGTACCATTGTGTAGTGAGATATTTATTTTACTCCATATGCAATTTGATATCTAGAACTTATCCGGTGTGTCCAAAAAACAAAATAATGGGGATATTGAATCTAGGAAGTGATATAGACATTTCTTTGGTAGCCCATTTGTATCCCCTTTTTGCCTATCTTGATGTAATGGTCCTAATTAGTCATTTGAATCCTGAATATTCTTTTGGCATCCATATTACAACTTTAATCCTTTTTGTTCTATTGACTTTTATTTAATATAAATGACTCCTAGAACACTTTAATTGAAAATATTTTCATAAAAGGAGCACAAGTAGAAAAAAGAGGGGAAAAACTAGATTATAAAAATTTAAACAAAGAAAAGGGTGAAAAATGCAAAACAAAAGGAGGGTAGCGTTACTTGGAGAAAGAAAAGGACAGAAAAAGCTTTGAAAAAATGAAGGAATGGATCATGAATGAAAAAGAATTATGAATGAGCTTAATGTTAAAATTTTCCTACTAGTCACCTGAGGTGTGATAATATAAATAAAAGGAGGTATAAGAGAAGAAAATAAGAGATTGAAGAATGTGATAAAAAGTGAAAGAGTTGCTTGAAGTACTAAAGTTCTTAGGGAGATTAGTCATTGTCTTGGCCAAATAGTTTCTACTAGTCCCTTAGCCTACATTACAACCATCCTTAGTCCTAATTGATTTTACATATGATGTTCTATATTAGTGGAGTATTACACTAATTGAAAGCTTATGGGTTGTCTTTTGCATGGACATTAAGTTTTTTGGGAGAGTGAGTGATATTCTTCTATCTATGCCCAAGTTAAAATTGTTCTATATCATGTGAGTGAAAGAGCATCTCTCCAACTACTGCAGGTCACATAATGGTGAGATTTTGGTATATCTTGATTACTAAATTACACAAGATTAATGTTGGCCTAAATATATCTTATTGAGTTAGTTCTAGAAGCTAAGTGATTTCAATTGGTAATCTTTGAATGCTGATCTTAAATTCATATTGAGTAGATTCTTTGGAACTTATTTAAACTGTCTAAATATACCTAAGTATAATTAGACCTATTTGTAAATTTTGTGATGGAACTTGAGAAAGTAGTAGATTGTTCGAGTACAAACAATAGTTTTAAGTATGGAGTGGTGATGTTGGGAGTATTTATGCACTTATTTTCCATATTTTGCCCATTCTTAACTATATTTTGAGAATAAATTATGTGTATTTTCTTTGATCTTATATGATATTAATGAAAAAGAACTAACACATGATTAGATGTTCGGTATTAAAATGATGGATTTGGACTTAGGACACTGCTTTAGGTGTCAACAACGTCTAACATCATGCAATTTTAGAATCAAATATTGTGAAAGTTGAATTCACCACTTATTCTTTGATCATAATTGTTGTAAGTGTCCAAGATATTCATCAATTCTTGTGATTCTAATTAGCATTGGGGATTTGTCAAACAATTGTGTATTATTTTAAGTATTTTATTATTACTTCTTATAAATCTTATGTTATTTTTTTCTCAAACATGAGCGGCTAAATATCTTGAGCTAGGGTTGTGGGAACCATGATGGATAAACAAAAGTAGAAAAAATAAAATAGTGATTCTTAAATGGTGAATTGAGTGGATTGTTATTCTCTTCGTTTTAATGAGTTTTAGCGGTTGCAAATATTGAAATATTGCCTATATCTTAACTGCTCCATCAAAAGAGGTTGAAGTTAGAAAAATAGAATAACATTAAGAGTGAGGCTACCAAGCTTGTCACAACTCGAGAGGGGACCCGAATCGCAGAACGAGGACAAAGGGAACAGAGACCCCAAGTCAACCCATAGATTAATCATTCACTATCTCATTCAATAAACATGACGTAAATATAACCCAGCGGAAGTATAATAGCATAACAACGAATAAACATCGAAATTTGAATACATGTCTAAATCAAATAGCCTCCCCTGTCACAGGACGGGTGATGGGGCAGCACCCCCAACTAGCTCGGGAAATCACGGCGAAGTATGCTCAAAATAACTAAAAGTCTAGTCCTCGGAGGATGAGGATTCACCAAGCAACAAATGCAAACTGCGATAAGAAGCTATGGATAGAATTTGAACACGAGGGCAGATCTGCATCATGAAACGATGCAACATAGAAGGTATTCGTCAGTAATTGGAATGTACCAAGTATGAGTAAGTATAACCGCTTTAATAATAGAATCAGCTAAACGAGTCATACATGTATATAATAAACTTTGAGAGTAAGTAGAAAAGACATGCATAAATTAAGAAATCGAACTTTATCATAAGAGTGCTCATGCATGGCTTTAGAACATCATGGGTGACTCGAATCACGGTTTGATAGGGAATTGGCATGGGTGTGGAAAGAGGCACCTACTCATGGCCTTACATACCTAGGATTGAAGAATCTTATCTCCTCCTAATTACCTAGTTGAGATTTCCCTTGAAATCCTTGAATTTCTCCTCACTTTCTCCCTTCAAAGGTCTCACCCTTGCATGCATGAATAAAATGGCCTATATGGGTTTATCTTCTTCCTTAAAACCCTCTATTACGAGCTAAACGGGCGTAGTATAGGCCCTTAGAAAGACTTAGGAATTAGGAGCCACTTCTTGAAATCACTAAAAATATTTGTCGGGGTCCTAACGAGCGACACATGACTCATTATTAGCTATCACGATCCGTTGGTTCACCCGTCAAGTACCTTTGCCTCATCTCTCGAGAAATTTCCTTGGCTTGTGTGGACCACCTAGCGAATTCGTTAAGACTAACTGACGAGTCGTTGGGTGCCATCCGTCCCGAGTACAACTGGATAAGCCTAGCTACTTTCCTGGGACCAACTAACAGGCGGCATGACGGCTCGTGGTGACTAACCACGAGTCGTTACATCCCATGAGGACCTCGGAGTCCTTCAACCTCTGGTCTTCCCCACGAGTCCTTGATGACTTACGTTTGGCCTCTTCACGAGTTGTTGGGTGACCGGATTACGCAATTCTATTGCAATATTTTTAGTTTTCTTGATTCATTAAGGTTCGATTCTTGAATTCCCGGTATAGCAATATCTCCCCCTTGGAACATTCATCCTCGAATGTTAAAAATAATGAAACCGAAGCAACAATAACGGTGTATATATAGATGCTAATCATTGATTTCAAGTCAAAAGCGTAATGACTACCCAGAAAGAGGAAGCGGCGTAGGCAGTCGGAGTTAGACATCACATACAAATTTCATTTCATAAGACAAACTTATTTGCATGAGCAAAGACATGAAAAAGTTGAATAGAGGTTTAGGGCAAGAATTTGAGTACCTCAAGCGAGGCCCAGTTCGGTAGGGAACAAATGGGAGTATTTAGCCATCATATTCGCTTCGGCCTCCCACGTAGCTCCTTCAACATGTTGATTCCTCCATAAAACCTTAAGCGAAGCTACCTCTTTGTTCTTTGGCCTCGAACTTGTTGATCAAAAATTTCAGCCAGATTTCTTCATAAGCGGAAGCCCATCTTTCCACTGTAGCATCTGCTCCAGGCCACCAGGTACAGGATCACCCAAGAACTTTTTAAAGATTACATGGAACAAGGGGTGAACTTAGGCCAATTCTGAAGGCAAGTCCAACTCATACGCCCACCTTGCAAGTGTTCTCACAACCGTCTTGACCAACATAGCGGGTAGTTTACCTTTCTTTCCGAGACAGCATGACTCCCTTCATGGGAGATATCATTTGGCAGAAACACCCGATCGTCAACATCAAACTCCAAATCCCTTCTTCTCACATCTGACATACTATTTACGGCGACCTTTGAGGGTTTGGTGGTCCCTTATCAACTAAACCTTAACCATCACCTCATGAATAGAGTACCGGACCTATCATGGCTGCCGCTGCAACCTCGGAACCATCAATGGGGAGATCTACACCTTCGTCCATAGAGGGCCTCGAACGGTGCCATCTAGATACTAGAGTGGTAACTATTATTATAAGAAAACTCGATTAAGGGCAAAATATCATCCCAACTACCTTTG
This sequence comes from Datura stramonium, assembly GCA_018107945.1. Classification (NCBI taxonomy): domain Eukaryota; kingdom Viridiplantae; phylum Streptophyta; class Magnoliopsida; order Solanales; family Solanaceae; genus Datura; species Datura stramonium. The sequence goes on from JACEIK010004729.1 coordinate 9,224, forward strand.
AAATCCATCACACATGCCCTCAACATATCCTCAAAGTCACGAATGGTTCGTTCTGCCATCCATACGAGGGTAAGAACGTAGCTTAACCTAAGTCGAGCCCTTTTGAAGCGAACGCCCGAATTGAGAAATGGCGAGTACCTTGATCGAAATAATGAAAAAGGCACTCCATGAAACGGGCAATTCACGAGTATACAACTTAGCATAATCGTTTCTTGATTCGTGGTCTTGACCGGTAGGAGTGTCACGGCCTTGGTCACACTTTGTCCACCATAACCCAAATGCAGTCATATTGCCTGGGAGTACAAGGTAGACTTGTAATGAAGTCATATTGATTTCTTCCCACTTCCAAATGGGGATGGAAATATCTAAAGTACCTCCAAGTCTTTGATGCTCGTCTTTCACTTTGGCGATAGTTTGGACACTTTTCTACGAACTCCATATCCCTTTTCATACCATCCCACCAATAGATCTCTCACAAATCCGTCATTTTGTGGTCCCTAGATGAATAGAATATTTGTTACCATGTGCCTCATGCAATATCCGAACTCAAATTATCAACGTCAGGAACACATAGTGACCACAGTATCATAGCACACCATCTCCCCCTTGGGAGAAAGCCTCCACTTTCTTATACCGTACCGGCTCCTTCAGCTTTCTCAAATTTGGATCCTCATCTTGCTTGGATTTAACATCGGCTACCAGGACGATTAGGCCCGTTATGCACAACAAACCGCCATCGGTCGAATCGATCGATCCTAACTCGGCCTTGCAAGCGGAGTGAACATCCTTCACCAACTCCTTCTTTCCCCACGTACATAGGACACACTCTCCATTGAGAGTCTACTAAGAGCATCCGCAGCCACATTAGCCTTGCACGGGTGGTAAAGGACACTCATGTAATAATCCTTAAGTAACTCCAACCACCTCCTTTGCCGAAGATTTAGATTCTTATGTGGGAACACATATGGAAAACTCTTGTGGTCCGTAAATATATCACGTGGACCCCATACAAGTAATCACATGCATATCTTCAATGCGAACACCAACGGCCAATTCAAGAGCATGGGTTGGATAATTCTTTCATGCACTTTCGGCTATCGAGAGGCATAATCTATCACCCTCCCACCTTTGCATCAACACATCCAAGTCAGCGGGAAGCATCACAGATACACCCACAGGAGCCATTACGTTACACTCGGGTAGGGTCAATAATGGTGTTGAGGTAAGTGAGCCTTCAACTCTTGGAAGCTTTTCTCACAAGCCTCAGGCCCTTTGGAACTTCACCTTCTTGTAAGTCAACTTAGTCAAGGCAACGCAATGGTTGAGAAACCCTCAACAAACCTCCGATAAAGCCCACTAAGCCTTCTTTCCAAATATCCAAAGGATTCAACTGATGCAGGCCAATTCTTCATAGCCTCGATTTTACGAGAGTCTACTTTTATGCCTTCGCTAGACACCACATGGCTCAAGAATGCCACGGAGTCCAACCAAAACTCACACTTGCTGAACTTTGCATACAATTGGCCGTCCTTTGAGTGAGGCACTACTCTCAAGTGAGCGGCATGCTCCTCCTCGCTTAGTATACCAAAATGTTGTCAATGAACACGATTATGAACATATCCAAATATGGCTTAAACACCTGTTCATCGAGGTCCATGAGCTGCGGAGCATTCGTTAGTCAAAGACATAACTAAAAACTCGTAATAACCATACCGTGTTCATCTTTGTCTAGGGATGTCACTCTCCCCTAGAACTACGATGATACCCCGGATACGAGTCTATCTTCGTGAAACACTTAGCACCTTGAAGCTCATCGAACAAGTAATCGATTAAGGTAGCGATACTGTTCTTGATAGTGACTTTGTTTAATTGTTGATAATCAATGCACAATCTGAGGGTACCATCCTTTTTTCAAACTAATAGAACTGGTGCACCGCACGGTGAAGTACTCAGCCGGATGAAACCTTTATCTAGAAAATCTTTAAGCTTTAGATCCTTCAAGCTTTGCTTTAGCTGGTAGACCTTGATAGGAGTGGAATAGATAGAGGCTACATATCGGGAAGAAGAGTCAACAATCTCCACGCACATAGGGAGGGATACAGGGAAAAACATCGGGAAAGACCTCTAGATACTCACGTACTCCTGGGCCCGATTGGATAGTCGAGTTTCGAACTCCCGTCCTTAACCCTAAGTAGATGATACATGCAACCCTTAGAAATCCATCTTCCTGGCCTTGATATAGCAAACGAAACGACCTATAAGCACAAGCTGAACTACTCTTCCATTCAAAGACTGGCTCACTAGAATCACGAACTCTCTTGGCCAAGGTCCACGCAATCAATGGAAGCATAACAAGCATAAAACCAATCCATCTTGAGAATAACATCAAAAAATCAATCATGGCTAACTCTGTCGGATACGCTGGTGACCCATGGAGAGGCGAGCCGGGCGTCTCTATACACCTATCTCTGGCTATATTTGAGTCACCCTCTTTTGGATTATAAGCGAGAAGGATTAGAAAGACATCGGGAGTGACTCAAACTCTGGCTACATAAGGTGTCAAAAAAGGAAAAGGTGGCCCCCAGATCTAACAATGCATAAACATCAACATGGAAGACTCGTAACAAATGAGTAACTCATTGCGAGGAGACCTCTTGCTCTTGACGGGATGATAGGGCATATAATCTAATGCAGCGTGACCGCCGAAATTTGCCTTTATTAGATACTTACGATGTCTTGGAGGGTGGGAGTCTTGAACTAGAGAAAAATTTGGGCCATGACCCCAACGATCTGTCTCACTTAATAGGACAATTTATAAGCCGGTATTTGAGTTGCCTCGCACCCAAAACACCTTTTTTCCGAACTTGCCAGAGCGCACGAATGCCCTTAGCCATATCTGCGGCCAGTGGAACACTAAATGCAGACTTCTTTGCTCTTGAACCCTTGGGCACGATGCTCGTCCTCTCAGTCATGCCTAGGTCATGATGGCACACTCAGGCTAATGAAGCTAGGGGCGGATAATCTACGGGTGGGTCTACCGATGGTGCCCACCATTGGACCCTGCTAGGAGAATTTGTGGCCCTCGATCCTGGCCCTCTTAGCCTATCTCTCTTTCGAATGTTACGCACTCCATCTGGCTGGGCGTACAACACCATCAAAAGGAAATCCATATCTTGATGGGTCTTACAAATCCTGCATTCCTTATCCGTAACCTACTATCCATGCCTGTTTCACCGCTCCCACTCCACGCCCTGCAGTGACCCTGCCCAGTCTTTGTACTTCGATAAGCGTGAGAACTCAAGGGAATCTCTAATCGCATCATACTCCCTTGCTTTAGATTTACGAACTTAGTCATCTCCCGAGGGAAGAACCGATCCAAGGTCTGTCTGAAACTCCTTCCAAGTGACCCGAACACTGCTCTGTTAAACCATGTTATCCTTCCATTGGCGGAAGACGAGATATCACCCAGCCTTAAAGCTGTTAGGAGGCATACGCGCACTGCTTACTACCCACCCCCATAATGCAGGTGATCTTGACGATCTCATCAACAAACTCATGTGGGTCCTCATCTACCTTGGACCCTAGGAAACCGGCGGGTTCATCCTCAAGTCACGACTTGAGCCGTATGTGCATTACCGTGCACGGAAGATGCGCGGCCTGGCTGATTGATCTGGCGGTCAAGGCACATGCAAGCATCTGGATAGGCAGGAACTCATAGTGGCGGGCGCTCAGGTGCACGAGGCTCTGAACTAGTGGGACTTGTGAATGCCTGACCTATACATCCTCATTGTCTTACGCCCATCTCCATTTCTTCTTTTAATTCCTCCTTGGAGTCATGACTCTGCAATCGCGAATAGCACGAATTATATGGATAGAAAGACTCTTCGCCATACGACCTAGATCATGAAAGATTGGAACATTTCCTAAAACATTTATTAGCCTCTTCATCATAAGCGTAGCGCTTCACACAATTTAAAGTACTCTATAGCAACGGTTTTAGACTCCCTAGGACACTTCAAACCTATGGCTCACGATACCAAGTTTGTCACGACCCGAGAGGGGACTCGGATCGTAGACACGGGACAAGGAACCCGAGACCCCAAGTCAACCCATGGAATAAGCATTCGGTATATCATTCAATAAACATAAAGGAAGCAGTAAATATAACCTATAAGAAGTCTAACATAGAGATAACAACGAATAAACATATAAATTTAATACATGTCTAAGTTTGAATAGCCTCTAATGCGGACAAGGGTGATGGGACAACACCCCAACTAGCTCGGAAATGCGGCGAAAGTATGCTCAAAATAGCTGAAAGTCTAGACCTCGGAGGATGAGGACTCACCAAGCAACAAATGCTAACTCTAGTAAGGGGCTACGAACGGGGCTGAACACACGAGAACCCGATCCTGCATCATGTGAAATAATCACGGCATAAGAAGGTATGCGGCGGTACATGGAATGTCTGAGAATATGCAAGATAAGTAAAACCGCTAATAATAGAATCAACTAAATCTAGTCATACATATATATATAAAATAAACTTTTAGAGTAAGTAGAAGAACACATGCATAAATTCTGAAATCAAACATTATCATAACGTGCTCATGCATGACAGACATCATAGACGACTCAAATAACTCCAAGCTAGATCATAACATTTTTATTAAAAAGTGAACAAGTATCAAACCTTGCTTTACCAACATACAAGCATAAGACAAATCATCACGAGTAATGAATATGCAAATTCAAAAGATATAGACAATGGGAGACTCTTCAGCCTTGACATACCAAGATGAGCTTACATGGTTTCGACTATTACACTCAAGTGGGCGAGCCGAGTCCAAAACCTTGCCAGGGCTAGGGATGCTACCATGATATCGATATCAAGGCGAAAGGGCCAATTGGGCCGAGGATAGCTCACAAGGAGGTCCCAGCAATATATTAGAATAAACCTCACGTTTGCGCATAGTTCTACCGCGTAGGGTTATACGACCCTTAGCCTGCTCGGTGCTAGCACTCTTCTCCCAAAACATGCAATGCTCTACATCGAATAAGTATGAAGCTCAACATCATCTAATGATGAAGCTCAACATGAAATCATGCATAAACTCGACATCGTATGAAATGAAGCTCAATATTGTCTATTGACAAAGCTCGCTATGACATAATGCATGCATTAGACATCCTTATAAATGACTCAGCAATGTCATCTCGACAAAGCTTAGAATAAAATCGTACTAGGGTTCAACATCATGTGAAATGAAGCTTAATGACAACATACATCTCAATTATGAATTCATGCATATGAGAAGCTTGAGTATGACACATACCACAACTCAAGAATAGTGGGAGGCTTTACTCCAAAATCATGTAGTAAGGCATGCTTTAGAAATATCCACTTCATCATCACAACATAAGGGTCTTGCCCAAAACCTTATCATACTTGGACTTATACAAGTTATTTGAAAACATTATAATAATTGAGAGATTTCACTCGAGAAACGAAATAGAGTCAATTCACGAAAATCATCATTTATACTCCAACATTGGGCACTACCCAAAGCTCATCATGCATGGGCTAATTTAACCTTCTTTAAAAACATCGCTCAGCCTCATGGGTAAAAAAAAGAGTGAAAACATGCTTTTCATCATCTATTCCATAGCCATCACATTCTATTAGGAACTTCATCGCACATGAAGGGCGTTTTAGATTCATTTTTTGAAAACAATTTTGTAAGAAGTTAAGTTAGAATCTACTCAAGCTCAATAAATCATCAATATCAATTCAATTAGTCATACCCATGAGTAGAAATGTAAGATGCATGCAATTGAAGGAAAACCCATACTTGATCATCACAAATAAATCACAATTTGATAGGAAATGGGTATGGGTGTGGAAGAATTCACCCACTCATATCCTTACATACACAGGATTGAAGAATCTTATCTCCTCCTAATTACCAGTGAGATTTCCCTTGGGAAATCTTGAATTTCTCCCTCACTTTCTCCCCTTCAAGCTCTCACCCATGCATTCATGAAGAAAATGGCCTAGATGGGTTTATCTCGACTTAAAGCGACGTAGTATAGGCCCATAGAACAGAAATTACAGAAAAGCCCTTACTAAAATCGGCCCAAAATAACTCTCTGGGGTCTAATGAACGATGCGACGACTCATTACTAAGGCTCCACGATCCGTTGGTTCACCCATCAAAGTACACTACCTCATCTATCAAGAAATTTCCACTTGCTTGAGAAGTAGCGGCCCACCTAACGGGTCGTTAAGGCCATGACGAGGTAGTTAGGTGCCATCCATCATGTACACTGTTGGACAAGCCTTGCTACTTTCCACAGGACCTACTAACAAGCCCGACATGACTGACTCGTGGTGGTGACCACGAGTCGTTACAGCCTCATGGGACCTCCCAGTCACCCAGCCTCTCGGGCCTTCCCCACCCAGAGTCACTTGACTGACTCATTTGGCCTCTTGAGTCATTGGGGGACTAGATTACACCATTTCTTTGCAACATTTTCGATTTTCTCACGATTCACTTCGAATTCGATTCTTGAATTCTGAGGTATAACACCAATCCTCATATAATTAACTTGAGCTCTAATCGAGGATAGTTAATCCAAAACATATGACGAGGGAAAAATATGAACATCTAAAGTCAGAGAATTTACAGAGTAAAAATTTATCTATGTAGGTTGAGAGGCGTTAGATGAACTTAATCATCAGTCTTACAAAAAATTCACGGAGCTAGATCACTAAGAAAATAAGCCTACTACATTATGAAATCATGGAGATCAAAGTCCTAGTTTCTTCTCATAAACTTGATAATAACAAAATCTCTGCTTAAAAATAATTTTTCTTTTATTGCAACCCCCTTTCAAAATATTGACTATAGTTGGTTATTCATTATTAACATTTATTTCTTTCCTATTTCCTATGGGATCCTTTAACCTAGTTGGGTTGCACTATGTTGATAAGCGACCACTTTATACTTCATTGCAAGGTATAATATGGACGTGATCACCCAAGTTCACATACAAGTGTACGTGGTTGTGCAACTAATACGGTGGCTCTTGCTGGCTGGATGTGAACCTACGGGGACTTTACTATAACTAATATCTAACTTTAAGCGGTAGTAAGATAATAATTCACATTGTTTAATTTGCTTATCTTGGTTGTTGATTTATGGGAGTTAATGCATGTTTATGATCTTCCGAACCTCTAACTATTTGCTCGAATTGATCTCACAACTACCTCATTGAGTGGTAACATGAGGACCCAGTTCTAACATATTTAGATATCATTCTATTTTATAATCAAGGATGGTTTGCTAGGTATATTTTTATCCTAAATGCAAATCGAGTACGAAGAAGATCACCCTCCTTACATTCCTTATTCTATTCTATTGTTTTCCCTTTTGAGTTTGCACATGAATTCCAAGATATATTCTAGTAGTGATCAAGTATTAAAATAATTTAAACAAGAGTGCAAGAATAATCAATAGAGATAATTAATCAACTAATATAAAACTAAGCTATACAATCATGGTTGTGGCCTCAAACCTAGAATGAAGGTTTTTAGCCACTCATTGTTATTACAAAAATTCATCAATGTCATAGATTCATGTAATAACAAGAGTATAAAGAAGAAAAGAAAAAGAACCCTAAAAATGATGCCTTTCCTCTCGTCTTTGCTCTAGCCGTTCTCCTTTCAGGATTATGTTATTGATATCTAAATAAAATCCCAAGTGTTGTATTTATAGATGTAGAAACTAGCCAAAATTTTGCACTCAATGTGCCACGCTTCCCATTACGGCAATATGGCAGTGTGACACACCATTGTCACGCATGTAACTATTTGGATAAGGAGTTATGTGGCCCTTGGTGTGGCATGTGCTTTGCATTCCTCTCTCGCGGCGTGGCTTGCGACTTCATCGCGGAAGTGCCTTTGGATAAGCAATTGTGTGCTTGTGCATCTTGGCATACGACATAGATCGCCTGTCGCTGGCGTGTCACGGTCAAGAATTTGTCGGCGCACAGCGTGGCACAACAATGGACTCGGCACTTCATTTTTATGGCATGACGTGCGGTGTCCACTAGTGTGGAGCAGACTTTGGCGCGTCGATTTGGAAACGTTACATGGTCCCATCATGCACCTCCTTTGTTTTAGGTCGTCTAAGGTAGTGATTTGGACTCCTTTCTCCTTTGCCACAACCTTGTCCCCTCATCCTCATGTTAAGCTTCATTCTTTAAACACCCTTTTCACCTGCTTGAGCACTAAATACACTTGTTAGTCCTTGGCCACAAATTAATCAAAATACAAGAGATAATAATCAAATTAAGATTGCAAACAAGACTACAAACATGGCATAAAATTATATTTGGATGTGTAAGTACGCTCAAAATAAATAATCTACTCAGAAAAAGCTAAAATTTAAAGCATAAACTTCATATAGTCTAAAGATCAAATTTCAATCATCAATTTGTGAGCAACAATAAATCTAACAAACTCATTTAGTTCCCTTTAATATTCTTTTTCCATGTATGGTACGCATTCCCTTATACATGATGAAATACCTATTAAAATTGGCTAAAATTTCATTAGATTATCCAATTTTTTTTGGTCAAAATATTATAATTTACTCCAAATTTCAACAACTAGTTCTACTCCAAATAAGCTCACATTAAAAATATAAATTTCATATATCATAAAAAAACAAACCTCGATAATCAATTTGTCAAACTAACGACAAATCTAACAAACTCATTTAGTACTCTTTAAATTTTTTCATATATGTTTGCGCTCGGTATGCATGAAAAAAGGCACATAATGGAATTGACTAAAATTCTAGGCATGTGTATATAAATGAAGAAGCAAAAGCAAGCAGTGAAAAAGTAAAATGTACTTTACCTAGAAGTTACTTAATGCTAAATATTTGTGCAAAATAAAATAAAAAAATATGTACTAAATTAAATGAGGCGGCCAAAAGTGCTCCATGGAAATTTTTATTTAAACTTGGGCCATTCACATAAATGCTTTTATTTTTAAAGTGGTAAATTTATAATTTGCCTTCTAGATTCATGATTTTATTTTTTTCCCTTTGATACTTTAAGTGACAAAAAAAGTGAAGAAAAAAATGCCACCAACAACCAAACAAAAAAATCAAAAGGCAAAAAAATAACACAAGGCACAAGTTTTGAAAAAATTCACATAGTTTATGCATTAGCTACATAAGTTTAGTAGCATGAATTTATGCGGGCATAAGTTTAGCAACATGAATTTTGAATTTGTGCTTAGCGTAAGTTGGCCCGGCTTAAGCTGTCCTCTAATGTAAACTTTTGCTTGATGAATTTTTAAAAAAAATTTAAGTATAAAAGGTAATCATGCGAATTAAATAAAACTTAATTTATACCTTCAAATAAATATTACGCCAAAAAGTTTATCTAGCGAGAATTAAGTTATAATTATTAATATTTTAAAAAAACAAAAAAAACATTTGAGATAGTCAGTTATATGAAATTGGAAATTAAATTATGATTGAAATAAATTAAAAATATTTTTAAGTTTTTTTAATTTTTTATTTTTTAAAAACTTAAATTTAACTTGCTTGCTTCTTTAAAAGTTATAAGCACAAGCCTACGGTATTCTCCCCAAATTTTTTACTTCTAAGAATTATTTTCATTTCTTTTAATTCTTTTATCTTTAGGTCCCACTCTCATCTTAGTTTTGGATAAAATCTCTCCCCCTCCAAGCTCCCCCTCCACACACACATTAAATACAAAAAGACAATTTTTTGTTTACTTCATTTTAAATTCATGTTCTCTTTTTCATTCTTTCATTCCTACAAATTACTGGATCAGAAACACCACTGCCAGTCAAATTCATCATCTACATTCAATAATTTCTACAGTGATCGAGTTCAATTCAATAATCAAATTTCTCTAACAGTAAACTTTTCTATTTTCTTTTCAAAGACTAGTATAAATTTTATCAATATATTGTAATAATAAATTTGTCATTATATAACTATATAATAATATTTTATTATTCAGACTTGAGAAAAGACATAAGTTTATAATTTTAATTTAATTAACAGTTGTATTATTTATTAAGAATTCCTAAAACCATATCACATTTTCAATTTGAGATTTTTTTAATTAACAACGTACCAAGTAGATAAGATTCATGATTTATATAACAAACATAATTAACTTAAGGTCTATAAAAATTGAAAGTCAGGTTTATTTTTATTTAATGGATTGAAGAGAAATCTATTGGTCATTCATCTTTTCTTAATAATGTATTGATGAAGATGAGTTTTTGTTTCAGTACTTGCATATTACTATTCACAAGTCACGGTGCAAGATTAAATTATTTTCAATTTCATTGAACTAAATATCTTTATTTAAATTTATTCTTTTAGTTTCGTTGCACGCTAGATTTTATCACACGAATTGACATATCCAAATAGTTGTACCCCCATCACGCTCAAATCTGAATTAATCTATGCTAAATAAGTTATATTAGTAATAATGTGATTAGTTATATTGTGATTAGTTATGTTGTTTCTTATTTTTTATTTTGATTTGTTGTATTAAATGAAAATTATCAGCACATGAGTATTTTGATGATTGACAAGGATCGGAAACATGATAGCAGACATGTCAAGATAGTTGGTCCAAACATTAGGAATCCTAGTTGAGATGGGGACACTCTAGAAGTGGGTCTTATGCTATAAGAAGATAAGGCAGAGTCGTGATGAAATAGACTTTAAATAGAAGTTTATAAAGAAGGAAGGCATAACAGTTCAAGTAGAATAGAGGTTCTTGTTTCCCAAGAGTTCATATTAAATAAGAAAACATGAGAGGCGATGGTATAAATACACAAAGACGTCTCAAAGTAGGTTAAACACCCAAATAGAGAGAAAAGGCAGATAAGTGAGTTTTCAAGTGAATTTTAACTTACCGTCTGAGTGCAAACTATTACAAGGCACTAGAAGTGAAGAATGTGATTTATAGGAATATGTTCAATGGCTTTTATTCCAATCTCTTTATTAGTAGTTTGAATTGAGTTGTAATTTGTTTCTTTCATAGGAGGATTGTTTAGAATACAAAATTTGGTCATTCAAGTTAAGGGTAACTTGTACATTGTTCAACGTCTTGTTAGTTGTTGAATTCAGGAACTAAAGTTAGTTCCTAGATTATCAAAATTGTAATCTAAAACAATTATTGAAGCTCTTTGTGTTAGTGAAGTTGGAAAAATTCTATAGCAGTGTGGTTCATAAATTTTTTCACCTTTATGAGCCGTTTGTTTTTCATGTAAAATTGCTGCGTATTTTACTTTTCTGCTTAAGTTAAAAAGTTTTTCAGAAAGCAGAGTTAAATAACTTGGATTACGTGATAGGACTTGCTCAAATAGAGAGTAAACCTAACAATTTTATTTATTTATTAATTAGGGGTGCATAAGTCAATAATTGATTTAAGACTGATTTTCTTATTGACAAGTTTAACCACCTAGCTAAGATCGGATGAATTTTGCACCTCCTTTGACACTTAGTGAGGGACAACACGTCGGCGAGGATTCCCCTATTCAATGGACAATACCTCTCATGGTGGAAGGCAAGGATCGAAGGCTTTCTTCAAGTAGAAGACTATGAACTCTGGAATAGGGTAACTAACACACCAAAGTTCCCATCAAAGAAGGATTCTTAGAGTGTGTATACCCAAAGAAAAGAATTAAATAATGGCCCAATTTTAAAATGCTTGGAAAGAGCGATACGAAAAGTATATCCTTATGTGTGGACTTGGGCCAAATGAATACAACGGGATCTCAGGATTCACTATGGCAAAGCAGGACATGGGACAAGCTTGTTTGTGCACATAAAGGAACCACTCAAGTAAGAAAATTGAGAGTAGCCATGCTTGCTCTTTGAAATAAAACCTTCAAGATGAAGTCGGGAGAATTACTTCAAGACATAATTACACTAGATTCACAACTATTATGAATGATCTAGCTATCTTTGGGAAGAAACTCTCCTACTAAGAATTGGTGGATAAAGTTCTCAAAACTCTTTCAAAATCATTGGATGTGAAAGTCACTTCCATAAGAGAAGCTAAGGATCTAATCACCATGACACTAGATGGGCTGTCTTGAAACCTAGGAACATATGAGATGAATATTGAAGGATTCAAAAGGGAGGCAGGGAACAAAAGAGACGGGAATACTGGGCTCTCAAAGCCATTGAAAGTGAGGGACCAAACCTAGATGAAGAGGAAATGACTCTAATTACAAGAAACATAAATAAATTCCTCAAGCAAGGAAAGAACTATGATAAAAGAAACACTACTTGAAGGAAAAGAGTTGAAAAACCAATCAATGTTATCGATGTGATAAATTAAGTCATCATATTAAAGATTGTCCCATTTGGGAAATTGAATGGAGAAAGGAGAGAGCTGAGATGGAACATAAAAGAAGGAGCAGTTTAGGATAGAAGAAAATCTTCATCAAAAGCTATGAAGGCTACATGAGGATCAAGCTCTAGATGAATCTAACAATGACAATATCGATAAAACTACGATATGACATTTGAAAAATGAAACTCAAATACTAAAAGAAGAAAAGAGGAAAAATGTCTAATCTTAAAAACAGTGAAAAATTTTCTAAGAAAAATTTGAACTCTTTAGTGATTACACTAATTGATTATTTTCATGACATATTTCTTGATCTTGAGCATATTTATATACTTATTTTCATATTTTTTCCATACTTAATTATGTTTTGAGAATAAATTATATGTGTTTCCTTTGATTTTATATGATATTTGTTAAAGGCTAAGCACATGATTAGATATTTTCAAGGATTAAAGTGATGATTTGAACTTAGTTGTGGTTAAAGACCAAGTATGGAAAAATTAGATTGAGGAAACAAGTATAATAAAAGATGGCACCACACAAGCATAGAAGTGCTAGGTCCATGAGCGGAGCGATCTGGCGCGCCAATAGTGCGGCACATAGGTTGTGTTTGGTAGCTAGAGATTCCAATGCGAATTCAAGTAGGAACGAAGCTACAAAGTCCAAATCCTACAAAGTCCTATATATATACTCCTTCATAGTATGTCTTAGGCATCCAAGTCGAAGTCGAAATCTAACAACAAAAATATTGTGGAATTTAGTATACTCAATTCTTGCAAAATTCATATTTTAATAATTTTGTAATTTTGTAAATTATTTGTAGTGACTCAATTAAGCTTTGGAGATTTGTTAAACAATTTGATATTATTGTAAGTATTTTATTATGATTTCTTTTACATCTTATGTTATTGTTGTCTCAAACATGACTGACTAAATCTTTTAAGCTAGGGTTGTGGGAATCATGATGGATTAACGGAAGCAGGCAAAATAAAATAGTAATTTTTGAATGGTGAATTGTGTGGATTATTATTCTCTTCATTTTAATGAGTTTTAGTGATTGCAAATGTTGAAACATGCCTATATGCTAACTTGCTCGGCTAAAGTGGTTGACGTTAGGAAAAGGGTGTAGTGGTAATTTAAGGCCGCCAAACCTCAACTAATTAACTTGAGCTCTAACCAAGGATAGTTAATTCAAAATTATAGAGGAAAATATACACACAAAAGTCCTAGAGGATTTAGGTGAAATTCATCTATATCTTGTGAGTGCAAAGAGGCGTTAGTAAAATTAATGGAAATCAGTCTTACAAAATTTCACTAGATAGATTACTAATAAAATAAGCGTACCCACTACATTATAAAATCATAGGAAGCACAATCATAGTTTTTCATTAATTTGATAACAACTTAATCATTATTTAGAATTACCTTTTCGGGTTTTATTTACAACCTCCTTGAAATATTGACTCTTTGCGATTTAGTTTATTCTATGTTAACATATTATTTTTCTCTATTTCCTATTGGATCGATCCCAACCTAGTTGAGTTACCTGTTGACAAAACAGGCTGCTTTCATTACGCAACTATTAGGAAGCATTAAAATTTTGGTGTGCCGTTGAATGATATTTTACTAATTAATTGGTGTTTAAATTCAATTTTAGTATGTATTTACGTGATTCACATTTTTTTTCTTTTTGTTTTATCACAAGTTAGCATGGCAAACCCTTGGTGCAAATTAATCTCCCACCAGAGGATATTACTAAAGCACGGTGGTGGCGTCGACAGGCAGAGGAAGCTTAGCTAGCTGACACAACTAGGAGAGCTAGTGCTACAAATTTCTTCAGCGCCTTGGCGAGAGAGGAATAGACAAACCCCACGCTCGTCATTATGGACATAATGTTGTATGGAATGTCTCTTCAAGGGAGTTTGAGCAAGAAGAAGCTAGTTACATTGGAGCCATTGTTCCACCCATGCGCGGCTAATGCCAAGCTCGATGTGACTAGTACGATGATGCTGGCTGCTGAGCATGAAGGAGTTGTTCAATGGGCTATTTAGTGAAGATCCAAGCCAGCACCAAATAAATTTCATTGGGATCTGCAATGCCTACGGTATGAGAGATTGAGAGGCAATTAGACTCAGATTATTTTAATTCTCATTAACGGAAAGCTACTCCGTGGTTGAATGAGCTTCCCAGATGAGTCTATTACTAGGCGGAAGCGGTGTGGCTTTCTTGGAAGGTTTTCCATCCTCACTGATGCTTTAATTGAGGGATGAAATTAATAATTTTAGACAACTACCTTGGGAAGAATTACATGAGGCATGGTTAAGATTCAAAAAGTTAAAGTAGTGCCCTAATCACAAGCTTCTGAGAGTTCCTTTTGGAAGTATTTTACATATCCTTTGAGCGCCTCAAACAAAAGCTGTAGAAAATGGGATAGGAGAGAGGGTCTATGATGGCCCACAATTTTAGAGAAACCCCTTTGAAATCTTGGATAAGATGACAAAGACCAATACAACATGGCACACTAAGAATGCAGCCTGCAATAAGCTATTCTAGAACTGCAGAAAGCAAAACGGAAAAGGAAGAAGAATGGGACCAAGACATGGTATCACGGCTGACGTAGATCGGATCGTAACGGGACAAGGAGCCTGAGAGACTTAAGTCGACCCATGGAATGAACATTCATCTAACTTCATTTCACTTAAAAGTGAATACTAAACATGTGATATAGCGGAAATATTAACGTAGCGAGCATACCATAAAATTCGGGAAGTACTAGACATACATATGTTTAGTACTACATATTAAATTAAAACTCTATCATGTAGATGAGTTGATGGGACAACATCCCCAACTAACGGCAAAATGAAAACAAAGATCATCATCAATGTCTAGACATATGGCCCTCGGTACATGAGGACCACCAACAAAGCTAGTAGATAACTACGAGATGGACTAATGATAGAGATGAGCACAGAGAGCTGTGTCTTGTATCATGAAACTTGATATAGCATAGAAAGTATGTGAGTCGATAACGATATAGCATAGAAAGTATGTGGTCAGTACGTGGAATGTACTGAGTATGCAAGGTAAGTAAAACGGACGTTTAAAACCTATATGAAATTCATAAATGATCATAAGAGTAGGACGTCATGCTCGTATCGTAAATCATAGTAACATATCATACGGCTCAAGGTTTTCAAAACATTCGTAACATAACATAATCATAGTCATAATAGAAGAGCTTTACTTAACATGACTTGAGCCAACATACATAATCATAACATGCATAAATCATGAGGAACAGTGAGAGATTCTTTTAACCGACATACTTCATATGAGCACACATGAAGTCTGGCTCATAACCCTAGTCGAGAGGGTATCCATACCTTGCCAAGGGTAGGACCATGAAAGTGTGATATCACCATGAAAAGGGTTATATGGGCCAGGTACTAACATGAAAGGGGTCCCAACATACCTACGGTGGCACGTAGTTCATGATCTAGGGCTTAACCTGAACCCCGAACCTACTCAGTGTTCGATACAACTCCCAAAACATATATAGTTCTACTAATAATACATATATGAGTTCATGGGCTAGTTAAATCATGATAATCATAAACATGCTTGAACATAAGTGATCTAGCCATGACATGAGGCCCGTGAGTCGGCCAAAAATATAATTAATGATTAATAAGATTCATGCATACTTGTAGATCATGCATATAGCTTGAATTTCATAAAATCATAATGAATAACATAATAAATTCATAACTTAAAATATAATTCATGCTGGGCTTGTCAAGAGCATCGATGGAAAAATAGATCATAAATTGATTCACCATGGGGCATGCATAATCAAGCTTAATTTCTTAGAAATTAAAATCGACAATATTATAATCAATTTAAATCTCAAAAGATGATAAAAATCTAAAGATTACGATAAGATTTCAAAATCACAAAATCCATAATTAAATCATTAGATTTTATATAAATCGAACACAAAACCCCATGAGTATTTTTATAAATTTTAGGTAAAATCATAGAGTTGGAGCATAGGTGTGGAAGAATTCACCCATTGATGACCTTATATACCTAGGATTATCAAATTATAATTTTCCTTAGAAGCCCAAGAATGAAATTGGAATAATTGAAGAGAAAAGATTAAAATCCCCTTAGATCACCTTTCAATATCCTTGCATGCATGAATGAGAGTTTAGAATAGGCCATTTTCTTAAAAACCCAACTTTTTCAAACCAAAACGACGTAGTTTAGGGCCTTATATCATGAAAAAGTCGAAATTACCCTTAATGAACTTGAAATATGACCGGATGGGTCCAATGGACAACACCAACGGGTCGTTGGAACCAAAGATGACCCATCGTGTCCCTCGTTATATGCACTGCTGAATATCCTTCGAAACCATTCAACGGACGGACAAGATGACTCGTCCTACCAACCAACTGTCCATTACATCGTCCGCGGTTTGCTCATGGACCTTGTCATCTTATCTTCTAACGGGCCACACCACGACTCGTCACAACCAACGACGAGTCATTGTTTCCCTTCCGTCAAGCCCACTGGAAACCCTATCCTCCAACAACGACCACAACCAATGACTCGAAGTTTCTCCTTACGAGTCGTTAGGAGACCGTTATAGCCCACCTGAAGAACTCATCCCCGTCTAATGAATACTAACAATGACTCGTTGTTTCCCACAACGAGTCGTCGTGTCACCCGTTGTTCTCACTGTCACCCAGCCTAATCCCAACCAACGACTCGTGGTTTGATACCACGAGTGGTACCTTGGCTCGTCTTGAGAGATTTTTCCCTATTTTCTGCAGTTTTCAACTTTTCACTTATGGGTGTATTCCTGCGCACTTCCGGGTTATTACACATGGCCCATCTCAAGATCCAGTTACAAATGATCACCGAGCATCTAAACACACTAAATACACAAAAGGTGCATGTGGTGAATGCTCAAGAGAAGGGACCCAAATGTGAATATCACTACCCTGGTGTAGGAGAGGAGGCTAACTTTGTGAAAAATCAGGGGATTTCTAGGCTAACACCTAAGGTCTAACCAAGACACTTGGCGTTAAGGACAAGAAAATCAACGTCAGAACTATAATGGGAACAACAATTACTACAGGTCTGATGCTATAGATAGAGACCAAGGTCAATGGAGAAATAGATATGCCCCTAAGAATTATAGAAATAGAGTCTATATACCTCCAAGGGCTAGAGAGCCTGCTGCAAACAACTCTGGGACCGCAAGGTTAGAGGACATGATTATTCAAATAATAAAAAAGGTTGATTCCATAGAGGTAGGAGTCAAAGAGATGAGAGGTGAACTTCTAAGCCTGAGTCAATTGGTGGACTCACATTCGACCTCCATTAAGAAATTAGAGTAGCAAGTGGGGCAAATCTCAGCAACACTAAATCAGAGGCAAAAGGGCACTTTTCCTAGTGATTCCATTCCTAACCCTCGGAATAAGGTTCATTGCATATGACCATAATCCAAATAGGTATCTTGATGAAATCGGAGTAATCAAGATACCTTCGTTGTACTACGATGTTAAACCAAGCGCTGCTTGTGAGGCAACCCAAGGTATTTTAAATTTTGATTTTTCGGAATTGATGTGTTCATGCAAGTGTGAAGGAATTAAGTCATAAACCATAAAAGAATTTCCAAGTAGAATAATTAAAAATAGGGGACAAAAAAAACAAGTAGTGCATGGGTTGGCGCGTCGTGCAAGCAATCTGGTGTATGGAATGGCACAACCGCAGGCAGTCCTACACATAGACTGGTATGACATGTAGCTATACCTATGCATGGAATGCCGCAATGTGCAGGGGCTGTCCATGGAAAAATTCGTGGGTCAAGCAAGTAAAACCCAACCCAAGTGAGTACTTTTAAGAGCAAAACCTAATTTTTCTCTCACTTTTCAGCTCATTTCGCGCCGCACACCCCTATTCCTCTAAATATTCTTCTCCAAAACATTCATATTTCTCACAAATTTTTCCAAAATTTTTCACCCAAATCACAAAGAACATTATTCTTCTTCAAATTTCACCAACAATGGCTCCAAAATTCAAGAAAGGAAAGGGTGTGAGTTCTTCAGGCCATGAAAATAAAAGGTGATGGGGAACTCAAGAGGCACCAATGGAGGATGCAAGCATGAAAAAACAACCACCAAGGCGTTATGGGATCCATTGGGTCATGGAGAAAGAAGGTAAGAAGGGATTCAAAGATCATAAAGATTCAAAGTATTCTCATGAATTATTTGTTGATAGAGATAGCTTCACATATGAATTTCCTCATATTATTGATAGAATACATACTCTTGGGTTGAACTTTGTGTTTAATGATCCAGGGGAATGTAATTTGAATATGGTGAGGGAATTTTTGATGAATTGGGAGCCAAAGAGAGAGGTCAAACCATGTTAAGATTAGTGGAAAACTTGTGAATTTTTCGCCCACTAATTTGAATAGATTATTTGGTATGACTAATGTTGACCCACAACCATTTAAAGACCTTATTTTGATACCTACATATAGAAAAATTAGACATACTCTTAGTGCCTCAAATTCGATCACAAGGTGGACCCACTGCCAACAGTACGGGTATCACGTGTCTTTTCCTTACGCACACATGATCAGGGAGGCTAGAATATGGCTAAAAGTTATATGTGGTTGCTTGGTGCTTGGGAAAAATATGACTCATGTAACAAGGGAGAGAGTTTGTCTTGTGTTTGCTTTGATGAATGGGAGGCTAGTTAATATTGGAGTAATAATCAAGGATGTGTTGAGAAGAGATAGGGTGAAGAAAGGGCAAAGATTTAGTTTTAGGAGTCTTCTAACCTAAGAGAGAAACAAATTGATGATAAGGTGATTGACTATAGACGATGGTATGACCTGACGGGGCTAGATGTACCAAAGACTAAGGAGCCCAAGGGTATACATGATCCTGTGCTATCTATCAGTGAGTGCAATGTGCGCATTGATAATGTTCTTCGTCACTTATATGACATGCAAATGTTGTTGTTAAGGATGAGTAGAGTGATCGAGGAGCGGCTACAATACCTTAGTATGGACTACCCATTGAGCAAGCGTTCGAGATATCTCTACAAAGTTGGGCTAGGTTTTGAGGAGCCCTTTGATGATGATGATTCTAATGAATAGGAGCAAACTCGAGTTCACTCCAATTTTGATTCTGATGGTGATGATGGAGATGACTCAAAGATAGGGAAAGTTGTTTATGCCCCTTACAGATGATGACGATTAGGCCTAGGGAGTTCTTATTTCACCCTTTTTGCTTGTCGCACCAGTGATTGCATCCGCTTCATAAGCGATCAGTGCTAATTGCATTATTGTTTTAACATTGAGGATAGTGCTATTGATGTTTTAGCACTGAGGACGGTGCTATTGATTGAGTGTGGGGTGTGAGAAGTAAACTTAATGATACCATGTATGCCTTCATTTCTAATTTTTTTTCTTGGTAGGCCTAGATTTTTTTTGTGATGTATGACTTATCCTACTAGTTTCTAGATTTTTGTAGTATTTTTTGTGATGTTTTTACTTTTATTTTTATTTGGGGTCCCCCAGTTTTTAGTTTTAGTACTTTTTCGATGGATAATCACTTAGAACCGATTAGAGGGTCTAGATTTTTTTTGATTCATAGTTATGACTATTCCCAATGATGGATGGATGACGACTATCTTAAGGGAAAATTAGTCATTTGGAGAACAAGAACTTGAGATTTAATGAAATGGTAGGTGCTTCACTTAGGGTATCATTGAGACTAAGTATAATTCACTCAAAAATGCATGAAAAGATAGAAACACTTAGACTTTTGGAAATTAACTCCTATACTATTATACCCCGGGAATCCAAGGATCAAACTCGGGAGTCAAAATGCAGAAAAATTGAAAATTCACACCAAGTCACAGGACGGTTCGTGAGGTGGCTCGTTAGGTGGGACCACGAGTCGTGAAGGGCCTCGTGGTCATGCTGGGCTTGGCAGAGTTTTTGGGAGGCCACGGGGGAGACCACGAGTCGTGGTCAGACCTCACGACTCGTGAGGTCATCCATGGTGAGGATGGAAGGCATGGCCAGGGACTTGAGGCAATAGGGACCACGGGTGGTGACCACGAGTCGTGGTCAGCCACCACGATTCATGGGGTCCCTTGAGCTTGTTTGGGCAGTAGACATTACGGGTTCAGGCCACGAGTCATGCCCCTTGGCAACGACTCGTGAGGTCCCTCGTGGGGACTGGCAGCTAGAAAATTCTTTATTTTTAGTAAGGGTGTTTTCGTAATTCCTAAATTTCTAAGGCCTAAACTATGTCGTTTTAAGGTTTGAATAGGGTCTTTTAAGGGGGATTAGTCTTTGTTAAGCCTCATTCATGCATGCAAGAGTATACAGAGGAGTCTAGAAGGTGATTCAAGATGTTCTTCCCCAATTTCTCTAAATTCCATCTTGGGCTTTCAAGGGAGATTAAGAATCAATGTTTCAAGGTATGTAAGGTCATAAATGGATGATTTCTTCCACACCCATGCTCCTACTCTATGATTTTATTTACAATTATCAAAAACTCATGGGGTTTTATATTTGGTTATATAAATTCTAATGATTTAAATTGTGGATTTTGTGATTTTTAAATATCATCATAATCTATGGATTTTGATAATCTTTTGAGATATAAATTGATTTATAATGTTGTTGATTTCAATTTCTAAACAATTAAGCTTAATTATGCATGCCCAATGATGAATCGAGTTATGAGCTATTTTCTCATTGATGTTCTTTATGAGCCAAACATGAATTATGTTTTAAATTATGAATTTATTTTTATTACCCATTATGTTTTTTTTAAATTCAAGCTGTGTACATGATCTACAAATATGTATGAATCTTATTATTCATGAATTATGTTTTTGGCCGACTCACGAGCCTCATGACATGGCTAGTTCATATATGCTCAAGCATGTTTACAATTATCATGATTTAACTAGCCAATGAACCCATGTATTTATTATTATGAGCACTATATATGCTTTGGGAGTAGTATCAAACACTGAGTAGGTTTGGGGCTCAGGTTAAGCCCCGGATCTAATGAATTACGTGCCACCGTAGGTATGTTGGGACCCCTTTCATGTTAGTCCCTGACCCAAATGGCCCTTTTAATGGTGATATCAGACTTTCATGGTTCTAAACTTGGCAAGTTACGAACACCCTCCCGACTAGGGTTACAAGTCGGGCTTCATGTGTGCTCATATGAGGTATGTCGGTTAAGAGAATCTTCCACTGTTCCTCATGATTTTTATATGTTATTATTATGTATATTGGCTCAAGTCATTATAATTAAAGCTCTTATGTTATGATTATGATTATTTTATGTTACGAATGTTTTGAAAACCTTGAGCCATACGATATGATATTATGATTTAAGATACAAGCATGTTGTCCTACTCTTATGATCGTTTATGAGCCTTATATATGTTTTGAAATGTCCGTTTTACTTACCTTGCATACTCAGTACATTCCACATACTGACCACATACTTTCTATGTTGTATCGTGTCATGATACAGGTCCCAGTTCTCAGGCTCACCCTCACCCGTACCTAGTTTCAGCCTTTCTCTCAGCACACTTGGTGAGTCCTCATGTTCCGAGGACTGCATGTTCATACTCTATGTTATTTATTTTAGTTTCTGAATGTTTGATTAGTTGGGAGTTGTCCCATTAATTCTGCTTTCATGTTTAGAGGTTTATCAGACTACAATTGTATTCCACCGTATTGTATAAGTCCTGTACTGATACTCCCTTATGTTATGCTATGGTTACGTTTTTTATGTTATGTATTCCTCTCACGTGATTGAATTAGATGTATGCTCATGCCATGGGTCGACTTGGGGTTTGTCGGGGCTCCTTGTCCCGTGTCTATGATTCGGGTGTATCTTCGTGACAAACTTGGTGTCAGAGCCATATGTTTTGAAGTGTCCTAGGGAGTCTGAAAGCATCATTAGGTAGAGTATTTTTAATGTGTTTGAAGCACGTCACACGTATGATGAAGAGGCTACTAGACATTTAGGAAATGTTCCTTTCTTTCATGCTCTATGTCATGCGATGAACGTCCTTTACTCCTCTAGTTCGTGTTATTCACGTTTGCAGAATCATGCCTCCACATTGAGTAAATGTCAGGAGAAATAGTAATGGAAATGATCATGAGGGTGCCCATGATGGTGAGCATCAGCCAACTCCACCCGTTCATGAGGAGCACATACCAGAACCAACTGCCCATGCTGAGTTTCGGGTAGCGATTCATATGCTAGAACATGGCATGACTGCCTAGTTCCAGAATCAGACAGTGGCGCATCTCCCTCAGAACGAGAATGCAGTGGCAGCTAGGGTGAGGGAATTCTTTAGGATGAGCCCTACGGAGTTCACGGGATCAAGGGTTGTCGAGTATCCACACGATTTTATAGAGGAGATTCTGAAGATCACCCAGGTTATGGGGTGAACAATGGGGAATGCGTTGACTTGACCTCCTACCAGCTAAAGGGCATAGCACATAAATGGTTTAGGCAATTGAGACATGCCAGGGCGGCGGGTGCAGGCCCGATAGGTTTGGATGAGTTTCACACTACATTCATGGATCGATTCTTCCCTCGAGAGATGAGGGAGCTCAAGACGGCCGAGTTTGTGAATCTAAAGCAGGGTAACATATCTGTCCAGGAATATGCATTAGAATTCAACCGGTTATTGAAATATACTCCGCATTGGTGGTGGATCAACGGGTTCGTGTGAGCCATTTTTTGCATGGAGTAGCGGATTACTTGGAAAAGGATTGTCGGATCGCAATGCTTCATTGGGACATTGATTTTCCCCATATTATATTGCATACGCAGCAGATAGAGTCAGTCTACATTAGGAAGAGAGATGCCAAGAGGTCCAGGACCGACAATTATGGGGTTTCTCAAGCCAGGTCAGGGGGTGGACCATATCAACAGACCCAGCACAGGTCCGTTGCTCCAGCTCCATCATCGACCAGCACGCCATCCAGGTTTAGAGGAGACTAGAGAAGCAGGGCTACAGACTCGAGGGATCATGGTAGCATGCAGGTGGAGTGCACTTTTCCAATTTGTGTGAAGTGCAACAAGAATCATCTCGGGAGGTGCCTGGTCTGCGCGGATGCTTGTTTCGGGTGTGGCAAACCAGGACAAATGATCAGAGATTGCCCTGCAACCAGTTATACCGCTCCAGTAGGACAACCCCCTCAGCAGGGCGCCTCCCTTAGTTCAGCAGGTGGTCAGCACCAAAACAGGTTTTATGCCCTAGTGCCTTGCCAGGAGCAAGAGGCTTCGCCAAATGTGATCACGGGTATGTTGCTAGTCTTTCATATTGATGCTTATGCTTTGTTAGATCCAGGAGCTACTTTGTCTTTTGTGACCCCTTACATTACTAGTAGTTTTGGAGTTAGTCCTG
This sequence comes from Datura stramonium, assembly GCA_018107945.1. Classification (NCBI taxonomy): domain Eukaryota; kingdom Viridiplantae; phylum Streptophyta; class Magnoliopsida; order Solanales; family Solanaceae; genus Datura; species Datura stramonium. Next base: position 33,137 of record JACEIK010004729.1, read on the forward strand.
AAATTTTATCAGAACCGTTCTCCGTATCTACCCCAGTCGGTTAATTAGTGGTAGCTAAGCGGGTGTATAGGGGTTGCCCCATTATGGTGTTGCATAAATTTACCTCCGCAGACTTAGTAGATTAGGCCATGACTGACTTTGACATCATTTTGGGTATGGATTGGTTGTTTGCATGTTACGCTTCGATTAACTGTAGGACCCGTTCGGTGGAATTCTTGTTTCTGGGTGAGTCAGTGTTGGAATGGAAAGGTAGTCCAGCCGTACCAACCGGTCTATTTATTTCCTACCTTAAGGCCAGATCTCTAAGGGTTGTATGTACCACCTAGTTAGGGTTAAGGATGTAGAGTTTGAGACCTCGACTATTCAGTCAGTTCCAGTGGTGTGTGAGTATCTAGAGGTGTTCCCCGATGATTTTTCAGGTGTTCCTCCGGAAAGAGAAATTGATTTCGGTATTGATCTATTGCCCGATACGCAACCTATCTCCATTCCTCCTTACAATATGGCTCCATCCGAGCTAAAAGAGTTAAAAGAATAGTTGAAGGACTTGTTGATAAGGATTTCATTAGACCGAGCAAGTCTCCATGGGGTGCACCGGTTCTCTTTGTTCGAAAGAAGGATGGATCACTTCAGATGTGTATCGATTATCGGCAGTTAAATAAGGTCATTGTCAAGAACAGGTACCCCTTTCCCAGGTTTGATGATTTATTTGAGCAGTTCCAGGGTTTCAGGTGTTTCGAAAATAGATCTTAGGTCCGGATACCATCAGCTCATTGTTAAGGAGAGTGATATCCAAAAGACAGCCTTTAGGACCCGGTATGGCCATTATGAGTTTGTAGTTATGTCATTTGGACTAACCAATGCTCCTGCAGCTTTTATGGACATTATGAACAGGGTGTTCAAGTAGTATCTGGACATGTTCATAATCGTGTTCATCGATTAATTTCTTATATACTCTCGGAGCGAGGAGGAGCATGTCGCTCACTTGCGTATAGTGCTTCAGGTCCTCAAGGATCGTTAGTTATATGCAAAGTTCAGCAAATGTGAGTTCTGGTTGGACTCGGTGGCCTTTCTAGGCCATGTGGTTTCAGGTGAGGGAATTAAGGTAGATTCCCAGAAAATCGAAGCGGTGAAGAATTTGCCCAGACCGGTGAATCCTTTGGAAATTCGGAGTTTCTTGGGCCTAGCAGGTTACTACTGCAGATTTGTTGAGGTTTTCTCATCTATTGCGACACCTTTGACCAAGTTGACTTAGAAGAAGGTAAAGTTCCAATGGTTGGAGGCTTGTGAGGAAAGCTTTTAGGAATTGAAGACCCGACTTACTACAGCACCAGTGTTGATCTTACCCAAGGGTACATATGGCTTTGTTGTATATTGTGATGCTTCAAGAGTTGGACTGGGATGTGTGTTGATGCAGCATGGGAAAGTAATAGCATATGCCTCCCAACAGCTGAAAGTTCATGAAAAGAATTATCCGACCCACGATCTTAAGTTGGCAGCGATGGTGTTTGCATTGAAGATATGGCGGCATTACTTGTATGGGGTCCACGTGGATGTATTCACGGATCACAAGAGCTTGCAATATGTGTTCACGCAGAATGATCTCAATCTTCGAAAAAGGAGGTGGTTGGAGTTATTAAAGGACTATGATACGAGTGTTCTTTACCACCCGGGCAAGGCTAATGTGGAGGCGGATGCACTTAGTAGGATCTCTATGGAGAGTGTGTCCCACATGGATGAGGGAAAGA
>JACEIK010004729.1:59139-72525 GCA_018107945.1 Datura stramonium
CACTACCCAAGGTTATACCGAGTTTGGACCGCGTATAACGGCGTAATCGGAAGGAATTTCCTCAAAATCCTCGTTCCCTCTGTTTTCCTTCGTTCTCTCTTGAAATTATAAGAGTTTATCACTTAAAATCAAAGTTTGGAGGCTTTTATACTTAGGCCTGGACAGGGCCTCCTTGGAACGGCGCCATTTCGGAGGCCCTCCCTCCGTGGCATGGTGCCATCGCGGAGGGGTTCTGCCCCAGGTCCTCCCACAATGGTTCGATGTGATGTTCGTCCAGTCTTCCCCCGGGCCTTTTTGTAGCATGTATGGCATTCAAAAACTCTTAACCAACATGCGAGTAGGCCATGTACATGTCGAGAATTTACGGGGTGTAACAATTCGAGGGAAAACAATGGTTTAAGTGTGGGGTGGTGATGTTGGGCATATTTCTATGCCTATTTGACATGTTTTTACCCATATTTGATCATGTTTTGTGTTCATAATTTTTAATTTATGCTTAAATACATGTGTGTGTGTGTTTTATGCGCTAACAAATTATTTGAGATCATTTGAGAAGGAAACTAAGAAATATGGACTCAAAATGATCCGAGGAGTGAAGATTTGTGGAGATGAAGGGCCTGCTGCTATGACTGGCACCCCACACCAAGTCCCGAACTTCATAAAATAAAACTTCAGTTGGTGTTATGGCTGGCATGCCCCGGCCCTTGAAATTCATAGAATCGCACTTCACAAACCTTGGCGACATAAGTGGCGCCCCGTGCCAGAGGTGTCTAGACATAGAGAAATTTGACGAACACCTTAGCGAGATAGAGGGGGCGCCACGCTAGGGCCTCTGCAGAGCTAAAATTGTTGGAAATTAAACTAACTCTATGGTGAGATAAGTGGGGCAGTGTGCCAGGGTCATTCTGGGGCAAAACAAGGAGGGTGCCATGGCCTGCGTGACGTGTAAGCAAGGTCCATGCACAGAGTAGCGCAACGCATCAGCATATTGACGCGATAGGCAATGCGGCACACAGGCTGTGATGGGCGGCCGAGATTTCAATCCTAATTAAAGTAGGAATAGAAGCTGCAAAGTCCAATCCCAATCCAAGAAGGAACAATGAAGACTTAATCTACTATATGTACACTCTTTCTTAGTATGTCTTAGGCGTCCAAGTTGAAGTTGAAGTCTAACTGCACAAATATTATGGAATTTAGTGTCATTCAATTCTTGCACAATTCATACTTTACGAATTTGTGTAATTACTTAGTCGAATATTTATTCGAGAATTCATCAAGTTCTTGTGACTCTACGTAGCTTTAGAGATTTTTTAAATAATTTCATATTATAAGTATTTCATTATGATTTGTGGGAACCATGATTGATTAACGGAAGAATGAAAAATAAAATAGTGATTTTTGAATGGTGAATTGAGTGGATAAGTATTCTCTTTATTTTAATTAATTTTAGCGGTTGCAAATGTTGTAACGTGCCTGTATCTTCAACTTGCTCGACTAAAGAGGTTGAAGTTAGGAAAAGAGAATAATAGTTGTAATTTGAGGTTACTGATGTGCCGCGATTTATGGCACTTTTGTTGCTTAATACGTAGGAAAAATTCTTTGACTTAGGTGTGTTTATAAGGATATAAGGTTCACTTTGTTTTGAGGGAAATCAAGTCCGGGATTTGGAATTTTGAAAAAGGAGGGGGAAATGCAGAAAATGACTTGCTACAAGCCACAGTACAAGCCATACCAATCTGGTACGAGATGTACCTAACAACTGTAGTAGAACTTCAAAAAATGCACCAAGTGCTGAGTCAATGTACGAATGACAGTACGAGCTGTATTGCGTGCCCATGGTAGAGATCCAGAATAAGTTCACTAGCAGATCCAAAGTTAAGAGCAGATGTCGCAAGTCGTGAAACCATTGTATGAGTAATACTGACAAACTTGTGGTGAGATTCAGAAGATCAACTACTTGGCTTACTAAGGGCTCAAGTGGATTGTACGGATCACGCTAGCTTAGTACGAGTCGTATGAAGGACCTGTAGGAGAATCATCAGAGATGCTAGATATTTGAAGTCTAGACCATGACAGACACCTATGATTTGTAGTAGAAATGTATGGGTCATACCAACCTCCAATTACTTGAAAGATCAAGGAGCTACAGAACTGTACTACGAGTGCGAATCACTACTTGTAGGTCATCCCGACAACAGAATCCCTATCAATTTAGGAAAGAATTTCATTAATTGTATAAATAGTTTTCTTTTATTTTTCCTTAAGGGGGTCAATACTTTTTCATTGTAATTGTGTTTTTGAGTTTCCTAACACTACTTGGAGAACAAACACACGAAAACCTTGATCTAGTTCATCATTGTGTTCTTGATTTTCAATGTTTATTGTGCAATTCATTATCGGATATTTCATCCATCAATATTGTAAGTGTTTAATTATGATTTCTTCTATGAGTTCTAATTTCTTTCTTACAAGCATGAGTAGATAAACCCTCCACAACTAGGGTTGTGGGAACCATGGAGGAATAACAAACTAGGGTTAACACATCGTGACTCTAAACTAATATGGATGCCTAATATTGTTCTTCTCTTCATGTTAACTATTTCTTAATGGTGTGATATGTTAGGATTATCTCGTATTCTCTTCTTTCTTGAATCTAGAGAAGTAGAGATTAGAAAAAGAAAAGAACAACAAAGACTTGAAATAAATACTCATTAGATTAACTTTCCTACAACTATAGCTCATGTTATTCAATAATTTTTATAATACATTTCTACTACGAGTAGTAGGTGTCTGTCGTGGTCTGGACTTCTGAAATCTAGTATCTCTGATGATTCTCCTATTGGTCCTTCATACGACTCGCACCATACTGGCAAAACCCGTGCAATCCACTCATGCCCTGAGTAGGCCTAGTAGTTTACCCTTTGAATCTCACCATGAGTCTATCAGTATGACTTGTACAATGGTGTCATGACTCGTGGCATCTGCTCGTACCTTGGGATCTGCCAGTGAATATATTCTGGATCTCTATGATAGACACGTAGTATGGCTCGTACCTTAGTGGTATGGCATGTACTGTTAGTCATACATTGACTCAGCATTTGTGCTTTTTCTGAAATTCTGCTAAGGTTGTTAAGTACGGCTCGTACAATGACTTATATACATTTTCTACACTTTTGCACTCCTTTTTCAAAATCCAACTCCGGACTTGATTTCCCTAAAAATAAAGTAAAAGATCCTCATATCCATATAAACACACCTAAGTCCAATCATTTTTTCTACGTTTTAAGCATCAAAAGTATTGTAAAACTGCGACATATCAACACCCTCAGCTTAAAACTTTTGCATGTCCTCAGGAAAATAAAAACACTACTACAAATCTGACACTTAACTAGAAAGCAAAATAGAAGACCTACAATCAACAATATCAAAATTTATACACATGACCTCTATCAAGTATTGACCCCCTTTTCTTTTACGCACTCACACCCAAGACTTCTATATACATACGCAACTAGAACTAATGACACAAAGGGATCTAGAAATGACATTAGATTATTATCAAACAATTGAGCAATCACTAATGCTATTTACACAAAAAAATGGCAGTGTGTAATACAACCCATGTACCCGCACAACATCCCAAACACTCTCAATGATATGAATATAAGAAACCGAAACTATCAAGCAAAGCTCTCACTCTTATAAAGAAGTTCAAAAACTGTACAGGTGATACCATAAGTTTGCCCTTATTTTCTCTACTTTGGTTCTTCAGACAGTTAGGTTAGGATCACTGTAGGACGTTTATTGGCTTGTAATATAGGCTCTGGGTTATGGACAATAGTGACTTACCCTCATTGGCACTACACAACTCTTGGCTTCACTTCTACCTTTTTCTCTTCTTTTATCCCTTTTTCCATTTTATTTACCTTTCAACTTGTGGGTGTAGTTTTTTTTCACTTTTTCTCTTTTTCTTCTTTGACCCTCAAAATTTTATTTTCTTTTTCTTTTCCTTTTCACACCCAGACCCGAACTTTTCACTGATTAGCTTATCTCCTTTATTTACCCCACACAGTCTATTGATAACGCTCAAACCACACCTCTTACTTAAGTGTGAAACAGACGTTGTCAAAAAAGAACCCAACTAGAGGTTGGGGTCGATCCAGATGGGAATATGGAAGAGCTAGACTACAGCCGGTAAGTGAACTTGTGAGGTAGTTACTTCAAAATTGGGGGTTTCTAAAGAAAATAAATAATAAAAACAATTATCAAAAATCTGATTTTGAATCAATATTAAAGGATAACTATGGTTTGTGTTCCCCGTGGGTTCATAACTGCTTTGGGTATACACTCGTGATCATCACCAATACTTATAGAACTGATAACTTAGGTTCATTCAAACGATCGATCAGTCCCTATTGAATGACTATACTCATTTACTCGACCAAGTCTCATGAGATGTTTCAAACTATCCTTTATCACTAAGTTCAAGAGTTAACTATCCTACGACTACTGCTCAAGTTAATACAATGATCATCAAGCTTAAGGCTCCGTTGTAATTCTCTTTTCCTAATCTCTACCTCTTAGACCTAAAAAAGTAAAGAATTTGGGCATGTACTAACATTGTGCACCGTTAAGAAACATTTAAGCATGAAGAGAAGATAATATAAGTGTGTGTATTGGTTTTAGAATAACTTTGTACAACCCTAGCTTGTTAATCCACCATGGTTCCCACAACCCTAGATATGGAGGTTTTAGCCTCTCATAGTTGTAAAGTTGTGAATTGCATTCAGGATTAAAAACATAAATCAATACTTACAAGTATGAATGAGAAAAACACTTTCTTTAATTAATCAGCAAAATCTTGAATAACAAATAGCAAGAACAAGAAGAATTCAAGAAAAGGTTGATCACAAGTCGAATCAACTCAATTCTCTCTTTCCCTCAATTTTCTATTATTGTCTCCAATAATGTCTCTCATAAAAATCTACTATGATAAAAATATACTGAAAAATAAAACATAAAACGTATTTATACAGACACAAGAATCCTTTTCCTAGGCTAATAGGGTGAATTTCCATATCTGGTTCCGCCCGCTTCACGAGTCAACCTACGATCTGTAGAAGATCCTACGGTCCGTAGCATCCTTTCGTACATTACATGACTGGCTAGATTTCGGCTAAGTGTTGGATCCTAGTACAACTCGTACCTCCATATTACGATCCGTACTGAGCTCCCGTGGCTTGACTCTGAGATTTTGAAATATTTCTGAAGTTCATCATGACCGCCATGGTACGACTCATACCTTCATTCCACGGTTCGTACTTACTTTCCGTAGCAGGAGTCAGCCTCTTATGCAAATCTTATGAATCTTTTCATGACTTCATCACCACGACTCATACAAACTTGGTATGACTCGTACTGAGACTCGTATACTGCATCTCTTCATAATTAGCCTTCTGCAATTTTTCACGGCCACCAGTACGACTCGTAGGACCTTCCTACGACTCGTACTGTGGACTACAATTTGAGCCTATTTTGCACACTTCAGGCTATCTTTTACATCTTTTAGCTCCAACACCAATTTATCATGTAACCAAAGGAAAAGTGCCTTATATCCACATAAATACAACTAAGTCCATGTTATTTTCTTAGTTTTGAGCATCGAAAGTGTTGTAAATCCATAACACATCATCTATGCACCCCTACAATAGCCATCCTAAACTTAGGCATTTTGCCTAAGTTGAGGTTCACAATGTCCAAGGAGGGACCAGGGACAAAACAGTTTCATTATAAACAAGTGGGAGGGTGAATAGGCTAATCAAAGAAAGTGGTCAATTTTGGCTCAAACATTTGGATCAAGGGATACTTATTTCATTTGATTAGGTAATTTGTGATAAAAATGAACTAAGTCAAAAATGGCCTATGATCCTTTCCTAACTAACTATCCTCTAACCTAGGCAAAGACTGATCAGGTAAATAATAGATCACCTACAACACATCGAACTAAGTAATAAATCACTCACACATAGTACAGGGTTATATCACACTACCTATCTGGTTCATGCATAACTACACTACAGTTAATCTTGCTAATGTATAAAATTCCATAAAAAGATCCAAATTTTTCATGCTTTGCAGTCAACACACACAGGTAATCACCAATTTTTTTTAAAAAGGGTCATTTTTCAAAAAGCTAAAAAAATCAAACACATGTGCTTTTTTTTGGTTGTTTAGTGCTCCTAGATTACTTATAATTAAAAAACAAAATATCCTAATTATTTCGGTTCTACTAAATAGAATACTCAAAGGGAAAAAATACGGCAACAAAAAACCTCGGATGAACCAAAACAAAATAGATACACCCCCCTCCCCCACAAAAATATTTTTTCCCTAAAGTAGTGAAATAAAAATCAGTGAAGGGACATACCTATGGTGCTCTAAGTGCTCTTGTCATCCTCAGCAGGTGGGTGTGACGGCACATCTCCGCCTCAGCAATCATGGCACAAACTTTAGTCGATGCACTCAAGGGGTTATCCTTACCCCCTCAGTAGTCTCGATCTCCTCAATGACCTCAGTGTCTCTCTGGACTGAATGTGGCTCACCCGAAGGGTCCTTAGCACTCACAAGCTCCCTAGGCATAGAAGTGGAGCTTCCTGCTACTCTCACTCTATCATGCAGCTCAGACATATGCTGGTCATGAGTCCACTGACTTATAACACCCTGAAACTTTTCTAGACCAAACTTAGACTTTGCATGAAAAACTAGAAAGAACCAGAAAATTTTATCTCAAAATGATTGAGACAACAAGTCATTGTCAACAGTAACGACCCGTTTTCTAGGTCATGGCCAGCCCTGCCAGTTGTCCTACAGGAACCAATGAGGCATGGGACGACCTATTGTGTGGAGCAATGAGTTATCCTTCCGCTCGTTTCCCTTCTAGTTCAAAAATCAGTTGACCCTTTTCCAGGAACCCATGAGTCAAACGATGAGTCATCATCTGATGTAACGACTCATGGGGTGGTTCGTTAGTTAGAGCTCCATGGTGTTGTTGATAATCTCTTCCAGTGACAACGAGTGGCAACAATGACCCATTGTATCATATGATGAGTCGTTGTGTCCACTCGTGGTGTCAAGCCCTAAAATCCTTTAGGATTCCAGTAGTCAGGAAAGAGGTGACAACGACTCATTGTCTCAACCAACGAGCCATGGTGTCACCAATTAGAGAGGGGGTCCAGTGATATTATTCTATTTCCTGCCAGTGGCCACGGGAGGTACCAACGACCCTTTGGTTCATCCAGAGTCGTGGTCCCCTTTGTTGCCAATTTCCAGTGAACCAAGTTCCAGGCCCAGGACCAACGACTGGTCTCTAAGAGTCGTGGTGTCAACCAATGACTGGTTGTGTGACCTGTTGGTTCCTATAAACTAGTTATCCAGATTTTCTTCCAGGGCTATTTAGTTACTTCCAATATTTTTAGTTCCTAAACTACATCATTTTGGGTACGTTTCAGAGGTAATTAAAGGAATAATTGACTAAGTCCCTTCCATTTTCACTCAACTCTCGATCTTCAGAGCAAAGAGGTTACAGAGAGACTCTCAGAGAAAGCTAGGGAATTCAATCTTCTTCTCAATTTCTCAAGATTTTTCTAAAAAATCTTCCACCAGGTTTGTGGGAATTCAATAAGGGGATTATTCTTCCCTTGTGTCCCAATACCCTTTCATGAATTTCTTATCAGTTGTAGCCTTGAAGTTCATTGTTAGGGTTAAATCATTAGTAAATTGTGGAATTTCTTCCTGTTATAATTCTCTTGAATATTGAGGGTTGTTGTTAGTGATAATTCTGGTCACCGTCTCCTTACATGAATTATTATGATTTTAGTGCTAATTCTTGAATGCTGTATTGTGGGTCGTGCATAACTGATTAGATATAAATATTGCTTGACTCTATCAGTGTTGAAATTCCCATGTTATTATTATCATATGAATTCTCTGTCAGTTTCATGCTAGTTCAATCTTAGTTAGAATGTTAGTACTTTCAGTATTTTTAAGAAATGTCAGCTGATCAGTTTGACTATAGCCAGTTCTTGAGAAGTCAGTAATGCGTCCCAGTTATCATACCTCAGTGATCAATTATCGAATATCAGTTAGTTCTATAGACGGTTACGACGCTTCCAGATAAGTAGCTCTGCTAGTCTTAAAACACTAGTTACAGTTATCTGGTTAGGTAAGACTCTCAAGGTACTTCCAAATAAGTATTTCTGACTCACTCTTGGTGCCCCAGCGTTGAGCTATTAGCTTAGTAGACAATTTAGGATTATCCAGCGAGAGTAGTACTTAGCACCGAGCGAACCGGGGTTCCAGCGCACAAAAATTCCCAAAACTACGTTGCTACCGTAGGTTATTGGCCCATGGGGCCCCAGATTTGTGGTTACCTAGTTCATGCCATTATACCCTGACAAGGTAGATTGGGTCCTATCGATGGGGCGTATAGATCGAAGTCCATGTTTAGCTCACATGGTTATATGTTAGTTAAAGACTCTCCCACTTCTCAATTCAGTTCAGTTCAGTACAGTTCAGTTTAGCTAAATTCAGTATCTCAGTTCCAGGACATGTTTATGACCATTAACCAGGGTCATTATTGATCATATCTGTTATAGTTCAGTGTTATCAGTTTACAGTTTTTAGTTGGTCATTCATGTTATTTCAACATAGTTACTTGTTCTTTTATGTTTATTTTATCTCTCACTTACTCAGTACATTCAAACTACTGATGCATACTTTCCAAGCTATATTGTGTCATGATACTAGTGCAGGTCTCAACAGCATCGTCAATAGATCCCTTCGATGATATCAGCAATAGTGTTTAGTGAGTCCTTATCTTCTGTGGAAGATATTTATTTTCAGTTGGTTCTTTTCGGTCAGATTTTAGAGTTAGTTGGGGGATTTTCCCTGCAACTCATTATTTTATAGTTGTCTTTCAGATGTAGACAGAGTTATTCAGTATGATTTTATTCAGATGTATTGATTTTTGCCAAATTAGTATTTTCTTAAATGGTTATATATTACAGCTTCCACTTATGTTTGTTCAGTTTACCAGTGTAATGATAGACCATGGGTTTACTTGGGTTCACTTATGGCACCAAATACCGTGTCTCGGCTAGGGCGTACACTCAGGGCATGACAAAGTTGGTATCAGAGCACTAGATTTAGAGTATCCTAGGATGTCTGAAAGCCGCGTCGAGTAGAGTCCTTTTCATTGGTGTGAAGAGCACCACACTTATGAAGGGGAGGCTATAAGACAACATTAGGAAAACTCCTTTTTGTTCATACTCCTTATCGTGCGCTGAAGTTCAATTCCATAAATGTTCTCCTAGATCGTGCTCTATTTCATTTCAGTAAAGCTATGCCTCTACGATGAGGAACGGAAGAAGGCTGGTAATGCCAACTAACCCGCCCAACCAGCTCCATCAACCCTTCAGGACAACCAAGTGTCCTCAGTAGAATTCCGAGCAGCAATCCAGTTACTGGCTCAGATAGTGACTAACCAAGTGAACCGGCAGGTGGTTCCGGTGAATACAAATGGGTTCGCGGCAGCTTCTAGGGTTTGGGACTTCACCCAAATGAACCCTCTATCTTTTCATGGATCCAAGTGGGAGAGGACCCACAGGAGTTTGTAGATGAGGTGCGAAAGATCAATCGGATTATGGATGTTAGTTCCACGAAGAGTGCTGATATGGATCCTACGAGTTGAAAAGGGGTGGCTCAGATTTCGTACGATCAGTGTAAGGAAAGTAGACAAGTAAGAGCAGAACCAGTAGAGTGGGAAAAGTTCACCACAGCATTTCTAGATAGATTTTTCCCTCGGGAGTTGAGGGAGGCTAAGGTCGCTGAGTTCATTAACTTAAAGCAGTGTAATAGGACTATGGAGGAATATGCATTGGAGTTCACTCGGTTGTCGAGGTATGCTCCATAGATAGTAGCTGAGCCAAGGGCTCGCATGCTTAAATTCGTCAACAGGGTATCAAAGATGGTACTTAAGGAGTGCAGGATTGCGATGCTCATAAAGGATATTGATCTCTCTAGCCTCATCGTTCAGGCCCAGTAGATTAAGGTAGAAAAGTTGAAGAATGTGGAGAGGGAGAACAAGCGGGAAAGAATGGGTCAATCTAATTATGGCCACCAAAGGTCCGAAGGTAGTAGCCGCCCACAATAGCAGAAATAGAGGACTCCAGCACCCACCTCAGCTAACGCCCCTTCTTTTCGATCCTGTAAAGATTGGAAGGGGTGGAGCATGTGGCTTTCAGTCCCAAAGTCACAATGCCAGCAACTGCTACCCAGCTTATCCTAAGTGTGCCAAGAACCATCCAGGTGAATTCCTCTGGATAAGAGGGTTGCTTTGGATATGGACAACTAGGACACAAAGCAATATCCGTTAATAGGATGGGAGAGATCACAGTCTACCACTTCAGCAGCCCTAGCAGGTCGTCCAGCTTAGCAGGGTAACACTTCAGGTACGGATGGCAGTATATGCCAAAATCGCTTTTATTCTTTTTCCTCTCGTCAGGAAGAGGAGAGCTCACCTGACATGGTCACGGGTATGTTACGTCTCTTCCATATAGATGTGTATGCCCTACTAGATCCAGGAGCCACACTATCATTCGTGACTCCTGATGTAGCTGTTCAGTTTGAAATCAGTCCAGAAGTCCTCCCAGAATAATTCTCAATCTCTAACCTAGTTGGTGAGTCAATTAGAGCCAGCCAGGTGTATCGAAACTGCCTAGTCTCAGTGTTGGATAAAGTCATTCCAGCTGATCTAGTAGAGCTAGACATGGTTGATTTCCACCTCATTCTTGGCATGGATTGGTTACACTCCGATTATGCCTCAGTCGACTGCAAAACTAACGTTGTTAGATTTCAGTTTCCAAATGAGTCAGTTCTAGAGTGGATGGATAGTAGTTCCACGCCTAAAGGCTCAGTTTATTTCCTACCTTAAGGAAAGGAAGCTCATTTTGAAAGGGTGCATCTATGACCTAGTTCGGGTCAAAGATTCTAGCTCCGAGACCCCAACTATCCAATCAGTTCTAGTTGTTAGCAAATTTCCTGACGTATTTCCCGAAGATCTTCTCGGAGTTCCTCTCGAATGGAAAATAGACTTCCACATAGACCTTCTTCCAAACACTCAGCCCATCTCTATTCCTCCTTATAGAATTGCTCCATCTAAGCTTAAGGAGTTGAAGGAACAACTAAAAACCTTCTTAATAAGGGTTTCATCAGGCCTAGCATCTCTCCATAGGGTGCTCCAGTATTGTTCATGCGTAAGAAATACGGCACCCTCAAAATGTGTATTGACTACCATCAACTAAATAAGGTTATAGTTAAGAACAGGTATCCCCTACCTAGGACTGATGACTTGTTTGATCAACTTCTAGGAGCCAATTGTTTTTCCAAGGTAGATCTCAGATTGGGGTATCATCAGCTTAGGGTCAGGGAATGTGACATACCGAAAATAGCATTCAGAACTCGATATGGTCACTATGAATTCGTGGTTATATCCTTTGGACTAACTAATGCCCTTGTAGCTTTCATGGACCTGATAAATAGAGTATTCAAACAATATCTGGATATGTTCATCATTGTATTCATAGATGATATTCTTGTATACTCTAGGAATGAGGAAGAGCATGCTAACCACAAGAGTCTTCAGTACGTGTTCAGTCAGAAAGATTTAAACATTCGTCAAAGAAGGTGGTTGGAATTACTGAAAGATTATGACATGAGCGTGCTATACCATACGGGCAAGGCTAATGTGGTGGATGATAGCCTAAGTAAAATGTCCATGGGGAACGTTTCTCATATTGAAGAGGGATGAAAAGAACTGGCAAAGGATATTCACAGGTTAGCTCGGTTGGGAGTGCAGTTGGTTGATTCAGCTGAAGGTGGAGTAGTAATGCCGAGCGGGTCAGAATCCTTGTTAGTGGTTGAGATTAACTCAATGCAGGATAAATATCCCATACTGCTTAAGCTGAAGGAAGTAGTTCTAAGAAGGAAGTAGAGACCTTCTCCAAAGGGGGAGATGGTGTGCTTCATTACCAAGGTAGACTATGTGTACGAACGTAGGTGACTTGAGACAACAGATACTGGCAGAAGCCCATAGCTCAAGATATTCTATCCACCCAAGTTCATTTCAAGGGTAGTTGGGATGATCACCTACCTCTCATCGAGTTTGTTTACAACAACAGCTACCACTCCAAGATTCAGATGGACAAGTTTGAGGCATTATATGGTAGGAGGTGTAGGTATCCTATAAGGTAGTTTGAATTGGTCAAGCTACCTCGATAGAACTATACTCGGTTCATGAAGCTATATAGAAAGTGCAACTGATTAGAGAAAGGTTGAAAATAGCTCAGAGCCGACAGAAATCATATGCTGATGTAAGGTGGAGTAAGTCAGAATTTTATGTAGATGATTGGGTTTATCAGAAAATTTCACCCATGAAAGGGGTGATGAGGTTTTGAAAGAAAGGAAAAATTAGTCTGAGGTATGTAGGACCCTACAGGATTCTGAGGCAAGGTGCAATGTGGCCTACGAGTTGGAATTACCTTTGAAGTTAGCATCTATGCACCTAGTCTTCCATGTGTCACTATTGAAGAAGTGCATCGGTGATCCGAGCTTAGTTGTGGCACTAGATAGTGTGGGAGTGAAGTATTATCACGCCCCACTTTGGGAGGCATGACTGACACCTAATGCCACACTAGAATCTGAGTTGACCTGGCTGGGCCTATGCACCTCTGGTGCCTACCAATAACTCAAAATCAAGGGAACAAACTGCTATATCTCGGCTATAAGCACAGCTTTGGGCCAACAAGGCCACTCAACACCTATAAAAGTAAACTACTAACCCAGCCAATATAACAATAAAAAGGATCCTATGCAGGCCAACAAGACCACCATGCTGTCTAGTTATGATAGGAATGAAAACAAGCAGCTACACTAGGCCCCACATGGCCAATGCACAAAATAAGACATACATAAGCCCCACACAGCCAACAACAACCAACTAACTTAATACTGTAGTCTGCAAGCCTCTAGGAGCAGAATAGTGGTTGGGACAGGGCCTCGACCTACCCAAAACTACAGAACAAAAAAGCAAACTCCCAGTACTTGGAAACTCCAAAAGAGAGGAGCTAACCAATCTACTGACTCCAAATAGCTGCTACCAGAGATCCTAAAACCTGTCTGTCTAAACCTGCAGGCAACCATGTAGTGCCCTATAGTTGGGCGTCAATACAATATGTACTGAATACTAAGCCAGTAATAGAAGCTGATAAATATTGAAAGTAAGTAGCAAGAAGGGGTAGAAGATAACCTCTAAGATTTCTTATTCAAAAC
>JACEIK010004729.1:72703-118806 GCA_018107945.1 Datura stramonium
TCTATATACCCCTATTGCCATGCTAGTAACTATAACTTAATTGTATCTGAGTTGTCTGGGCTCCTGTAATTGGACCCCGAGCCTTGGCTCGACTGAGGGTCGTGATGCCACTACGTCATAGAGGAGTTTGGAAGTGACTAGACCTCAATACGACCCTCACAACCTCAATTTGGTCCCTTCGGACATCATATTGCTCCTGCGAGCACATAGGTATCTCAACACGACCCTCATGTTTGGACATCATATTTCTCTTGCGAACATATAGGTATCTTAATACGGCCCTCACGGCCTCAATCTAGTCCCTTCGGTCATCATATTTTTCCTGCGAGCATATGGGTATCTCAAAATAGCCCTTACGACCTTAATCTGGTCCCTTCGGACGTCATATTGCTCTGTAAGCCTAATGCGATCGCTACTCTTGCTTTCCCCTGAACTGGTCTATATAGTTCCAACAGGCATAGTATGTGTGCCTACACCTAGCCAGAGGGTCTTGGAAGTGATCACAACCTCCATCGACTTAGGCAGAAAAGGTTGAGGTCCAGGTGACCTAAGCGATAGTCTGGCGGTCATGCTGAGGCAAGGATAACTCTTAAACGAACTATAAGGTCAAAGTTGACCAACTATTTAGTACTTGCGCTTAGAATAATTGTGGGGCTACTACTAATTAGACATGCTCCTAAGCAGTTAGCCCCTAATCTTCCACAAACAATTTACTATAATTCTTATCATGAAGGTAATACTGTACTAACATGGTTATAGTCCCTTACACCTTGACTTGGTCTATTCAAATTTCATATGTCTTCTCTGGGCAATTTCTAACATCGTCGGTAAGTTTATCTGGACTTAGCCACTCACGACATACTGTACCTGAGTATCTTATAAGAGAAGGCTAGGGCGTTGGCCCCGCATTCAACTACTGATAAGGTTCCCTCCTTAGGGTACCCATGAGTCTGTCTGACTTGTACATCTAGGGTAACTTCCTGGCGATGTGTATGACAAATACTAAGTCGATTGAAACTAACAGTCACTGGCAGTAACTAACTAGATAACAGGTTTTCACTTAATTCACTAGGCAACCCTGGTGCAGCTGACTCTAGGGTATGACCATCCTATCAAAATTTATGGCCTTGGAAGTGTTAAGGTATGCCCACGGCCTCTGGGTGAGCTTTACTGACAATACAGGCATCAAACTGAAAGTTATATCACCTAGCTGCGCCCAATGCTGTCCAACTTAGAAAATTGGGCCCAATAGCTAACCATAAACTTCTAAAACCTTGGCATGATAGCATAACATAATAATTCTACTAGTACAGTGAACAGAAGAACAGAGGAGTTTCTATGACACTCCTAGCCTGAGTTACTCTTAACATACTCTTTCCCGACAAGGGATGCTGCAATATACTCTCAATACATTTTCTAATAGCTAATCACAACATATATAATCATAATCTACTGACAGCAGCTAATCACAACATATATGATCCTTATCTACTAGCAGCAGCTAATTACAACATATATGCTGATTATCTATTGGCAGTAGCTAATCATACTACACAAGATCATTTTCTATTTCCAAAAACATAGGTCGTATCACTATACCATGAGAATAACTTGCCGAAGAGATACACCTTAACATACCTCGAATGTTGATTCTCGTTTAACTGATGAGTTTCAACCTGTAACCGGCGGTTCCACTTAACTACAGCCCTTACACTAAGAGAATAAGGCTATTTTCAATACTAAATTCAGCAAACAATGACATCTTTCGATAATAATAATAACTATAATCCAATTCTATTTAACTCGACTGAAAACTCACAATAAGAGTTTAGAAGAGAAAAATGCTTACCTATTGCCTGTGGCCGTTTAGGACTCACTTTGGAGTAATTCAAACAACCTTTACTCGGCGGGGTTTCGATATGCCGGGAGAATTTTCAAGAAATAACTCCGCAGAGATGCTTCTCGTAGGCCTAAAACTTGTTACCCAAAGTTAATTTGCGTTTGGATGAAATTTGACGGTGTAATTTGATGAAATTTTGATGAAAGTTGTGCATCTTCTCTATTCGGGACTAAGGGAAATGTTTACAATGAATACTGAACTCCCACTTCACTATTTATACTTATTGAGGCGGTGGGAAGGGGGCGCAATGCGCCACCCATCGCGCCATACAAGGGTGTGCGGCGCACCTCCCATAGTGTCAGCCAAGGGTGTACGACGCCCGCTCAAGGCACCGGGCTAGCCGGCACGGCGTGGCGCCCAGTGCGCCTAGCCTTGTACCCCAACCTCCTGCTCACTCGATGTCGTTTCATGTGTTCATTCCCCAAGCAATTTTCTATATGTTTCGTACTCCTTAAACTCTCAACATATGTACGCACGCATCGGTTAATCGATAAAAACTTATGGGGTGTAACAAGTATACTCTCTCTTACGAAGAAGTCCTAGTTCAGATCCTTGACCCTCAGGTTCGTAAGCTGAGAAACAAGGAAGTCACTTCAGTGAAAGTCTTGTGGAGGAACCAGCTAGTTAAGGGAGCCACATGGGAGGTAGACACAGACATGTTGGCCAAATATCCTCATCTATTCCCTTCCAGTTTAGTTCCAGCATAAGGTATTAAATTCCTCCTCAATACTCTGTTCAGTTCCATACTCATCAACTCTATTCAAATTTTCAATACGCACCCTAGTTGCATCAACTCAGTTGGCATGGTTAAATCATTTCAGAGTCAGTCACTCCTTCATAAATCAGTTCATAGTCTCAGTGCGGGAATTGCAGCTCTTTTCCCAATCTTCCAGCACTTTTATCCTTCATTCGAGGATGGATGATCCCAAGGGGAAGATATTGTAACACCTCAAAACTTTCCTAGACCAAACTCATACTTTGCATGAAAAACCAAAAAGAACCATAAAATTTTGTCTCAGAATGACCAAGACAACTAGTCATTGTCAGTAGTAACGACCTGTTGTCTGGGTCATGGTCAGCCCTGCCAGTTGTCCTCTAGGAACTAACGAGGCATGGAATGACCTGTTTTGTGGGGAAACGAGTCATCCTATCACTTGTTTCCTTCCCAACTCAGAAATCAGTTGACCTCTTTCTAGGAACCCACGAGTCAAACAATGAGTGGCAACAATGACCCGTTGTATCACACAATGAGTCGTTGTGTCCACCCATGGTGTTAAAGTCCCAAAATCCTTCAGGATTTCAGTAGCCAAGACACATACACATCCATATACATAAAAGAAACTTGANCCTTCAGGATTTCAGTAGCCAAGACGAGAGGTGACAACAAGGTCAATACTAGGTCGGTCGAGACTCTTTCTTAGTGAAGTGGGAAGACAACACTGAATCAGACGGGCATAGAAGATTTTTCTTAATAAATGATTGGCTACAAAGGGATTTTTTTTAGTGAATGTGTCACAAGCTTACTCCAAAGACTTTTTGGATGAGAAACTCCATGAACTTGACCGAGAGGGTGGAACTTCATTAGTAAAAGACCAGAAAGAGCTCGCCTTTTTGAATCTACTTTCACACGATCTGAAAAAACATGAGAGGGGGCCAGTGATATTATTCGATTTCCTGCTAGTGGACAAGAGAGGTACAACGACCCGTTGGTTCATCCAATGATTCATGCTCCCCCTCGTTGCCAATTTCCAATGAACTAAGTTCCAGGCCCAGGACCAACGGCTGGTCCCAACGAGTCATGGTGTCAACCAACGACTCATTGTGTGACATGTTGGTTTCTGTTGTCTAGTTATCCAAATTTTCTTCTAGGGATATTTTAGTAACTTCCCATATTTTTAGTTCCAAAACTATATCATTTTGGGCACATTTTAGAGGTAATTAAAGGAATAATCAACTAAGTCCCTTCCATTTTCCTCAACTCTCTATCTTCAAAGGAAAGAGGTTACAGACAAACTCTTAGAGCAAGCTAGGAATTCAATCTTCTTTCAATTTCTCAAAAATTTTCTCAGGAATCTTCCACCAGGTATGTGGGAATTCAACAAGGGGATTTTTCCTCCCTTGTGGCCCAAAACCCTTTCATAAATTTCTTACCAATTCTATCCCTAAAGGTCATTTTAGGTTAAATCATTAGTAAATTGTGGAATTTCTTCCTATTATAATTCTCTTGATTATTGAGCGTTGTTGTTAGTAATAATTCTGGTCACCATCTCCTTACATGAATTATGATGATTTTAGCTCTAGCTCTTGAATGCATTAATATGGGTCTTGCATAATTTATTAGATATAAATGTTTCTTGACTCTATCAGTGTTGAAATTCCCATGTTATTATTATCATATGAATTTTCACTCAGTTGCATGCTAGTTAAGTCTTAGTCAGTATTTTAGTACTCTGAATATTTTTTCAGAAATATCAGCTAATTAGTTTGACTATAGTCAGTTCTTGAGATGTCAGTAATGCCTCCCAATTAGCAGTTATCAGATATCAGTTAGTTCTCTAAACGGTTAAGACGCTTCCAGATAAGCAGCTCTGGCCAGTCTTATAACACCAGTTATAGTTTTCTTATCCAATAAGACTCTTAGGGTACTTCCAGATAAGTATTCCTGACTCAGTCTTGGACCCCCAGCTTCGAGCTATCAACTTAGTAGAAAATTTAGGATTATCTAGTGAGAGTCGTACTTAACACCGAGCAGATCGAGGTTCCAGCACACCCAGGTTCCCGAAACAACATTACCACCGTAGGTTATTGGCCCATCAGGCCCTAGATTTATTATCACCCAGTTCATGCTTTATACTATGACAAGGTATATTGGGTCCTATCGATGGGGCATATACATCGAACTCAATGTTTAGCTCACGTTGTTATATGTCAGTTATAGACTCTCCCACTTCTCAATTCAGTTCAGTTTAGCTTAATTCAGTATCTCAGTTCTATGAAATATTTATGACCATCAACCAGGGTCATTATTTACCATATCTGTTATAGTTTAGTGTTATCAGTTTACAATTTTCAGTTGGTCATTTCATGTTATTTTAGCACAGTTACTTATTCTTTCATGTTTGTTGTATCTCTCACTTACTCAGCATATTCAAAGTACCAACGCATACTTTCTATGTTGTATCGTATCATGATACAGGCACAGGTTCTCAGTCCCAACATCGTCAGTAGATCCCTTCGACAATATCAGTAGTAGTGTTTGGTGAGTCTGCATCTTCTGAGGATGATATTTATTTTTAGTTAGATTTTAGAGTTAGCTAGGGGCTTGTCCCAGCAACTCATCATTTAGTAGTTGGCTTTCAATCATAGATAGAGTTATTCAGTATAGGTTTTTTCAGATGTATTGACTTTTGTCAAATCAGTATTTTCTAAAATGGTTATATATTTATAGCTTCCTCTTATGTTTACTCAGTTTACCAGTGTAATGATAGACCTTAGGTTAGCTTGGAGTGGCTTGTGGCACCAAGTACCGTGTCTCTGCCAGGGTGTAGACACGGGTCATGACATAACTAGCTACTGTGGCCCGCTTGTGGTCCTTTCTTGCTCTCTTCCCCTTTTTCCTAGATGTCTCCTTATCAACTACCTCATTCAACCTCCAGCGGTTGGCTCATGAGTCTAGAATTTTCCTAAATCTAGCTCCTCATCAAGCTCATCCTCAAATAGTGGAATAGTAGGGGCTGGTAATATAGCCGACTATTAAGATGACAACTCGAAAACCTCACTCCTGATCGATCCCAACTCATCCCTCAATCTCCGTATATCTAGCAGCTCCGCTAATTGCTCATTGAGTCGAAGCTCAAAATTGTCGAGCCTAGTGTGCAAGGCTCTGGCTGCCTCATCAACTTTGGCCCTCACCCGTGACTTCACCTGCTCCATCATGAAAATAACCTTTTTTTTCTATCAGGGTCATTTGTTTGGCCATCTTTTGTAGGAAATTATGTGGTACTAGTACATAACCAGTCGAAACATGGACAAGAGTAGCCGCTAGAGGAGCAAATGATGTTCTAGGCGTGGCTACTGTATTGCCTGCCTCAGTAGCCGGTATCTCTCTCTACTCAACTCTTATTGGGGCATCTACATGCTCACCCCTAGCTAGCTGCAGTGTCAGAACTACTAATGGTTCTTTAACTTGACCCACCAGGTTCATCTCATCATAAATCAGGCCAATATCTACAATTCGTGTACCTCCAACTTTGGCATCAATCTCTGCTATGAATCCAATACCCATTTCCCTACAGAGCTTGCATATAAATTTTTGGAATTGGATGATACTGCTTATTGCTAAAATTTGGTCCCCAATCTCCTTGGCTATGATCCGAGGGATGTCGATAGGAAACCCCGACATGATGCTTGCCATCAATACTGCTCTATCGGTGCTCAAAGTGTTATCATTTCCCATAAGCACCAACATGTGTCAGACGAGTGTCCAGCAGGTCTTTGCAATCAAATTGACCGAGGCTTTTGTGACCTGTCATCCACTAGTCACTCAATCTGCATCCTCCTTCTCCTCAGCAATAACACTAGCCAACCACCTCACATGTCGTTGCCTCTCCTCGGCACTCAACTATTTAACCCTTTTTAGGGCCTCTATGCGGTGGTCAAACTTGGCATTGGAGGCTGGAGCCTGATAATCTAGCCCTTATAGCATGTGGGCAATGGTTTGCTCTAATATATCCACGAGTCGCCTCCGAAATATAACACTCTCTAGACTATGCTGCTCCTTTACTTTTTTTCCAACCGGGGTTTAATTCTCCATGGAAGCCAAGTAGTTAGCACAAACTTCCTGACCATGCCAGCACTGAATCTATCAAGGGTTCTCGCCATCCAGCTCAAAGTCATACAGATCGAATAACCGATTCATCTCCTCCACCTCATTCAATGCCCCTCTCAAGATCCATGGCTTCTCTTGAATGCTTCTCCTAGGTTTCAATTTTGATGTAAGGGTGAGGCCCTACTCATAATTCTCCTGAGCACCTGGCACAACCCATCTAATTGTGCGGCTCTCTGCGGGTGGAGTTTGCTCATCATCTTCCTCCTGTGCCCCCTCCTCAAATTTGGCTTCACTTGAACCCTCTCTAGATTAGGCTTCATCTAACCCTTCCTCAGTATTTAAGCCACTGCTGGACTCATGTAAATATGCATCACCTCCCTCCTCAGACTAGGGAGCTTCTACCGGAGTGGCTGCAGTGACTACGGCCAGAGACTTGGCCTGTGCCTTTGTGGTTCATGGCTTATCAGTTTCATCAGTGTCAACCTCATACTCTTCCAGTGAACCATTAGGCAAATTTTCCTCCTGCTCAGATACAGAGGCCTCATCCCTCAAAGCCCTCCGGGCTGCTATCTCTTCTCGGGCCTTTATGTCCTGGGCATTCTTGCTTGATTATACTTTGTGTGCCATTGTACCTATGGATAAGGGATTCGTACATGTAATTTCAGAAAAGGAAAGCAATATAGATTATCTGCAGGATAGCACTATGGCTCATCAGTACAAGTCATGCAAGGGTGGTCAGATCTGTATTGAGAGTCTTGGTTTCCAGTCTCACAATTATGAATCATTGGTACGACTCATACCAAGGTGGTACGATTTGTACAGATGGTAGTAGTATTATCTTCTGAGGATTGTGACTGATGTTGGGCATATTTCTATGCCCATTTTCCATGTTTTTTCCTATATTTGATCATGTTTTGAGTTCATAATCCTTAATTTATGCTTAAATTCATGTGTGTGTGTGTGTTTTATGTGCTAAAATATTATTTGAGTTGATTTGAGCAAAAAACTAAGCAAATTGGACTAAAAATGATACAAGGAGTGAATATTTGAGGAGCTGAAGGGCCTGGTGCTATGGATGGCCCCGCACCAAGTCCCAAACTTTAGAAAACAAAACTTCAGGTTGGCGTTATGGCTGGCACGCCGCGCCAGCCCTTGAACTTCAAAGAATTGCACTTCACAAACCTTGGCGAGATGAGTGGCGCCCCGCGCCAGAGGTTTCTAGACTTAGAGAAATTTGACGAACACCTTGGCGAGATAGAGGGGGCAACGCGCTAGGGCTTCTCTGGAGATGAAATTGTTGGAAATTAGACTAACTCTATGGTGAGATAAGTGGNCACCTTGGCGAGATAGAGGGGGGCAACGCGCTAGGGCTTCTCTGGAGATGAAATTGTTGGAAATTAGACTAACTCTATGGTGAGATAAGTGGGGTGGCGCACCAGGGTCATTCTAGGGCAGAAAATGCTGATTTAAAGCCAAGTTTTGGAGGCAAAAGAGTCATCTAAAGACTCATCTATAAATACATGCCTTAGGTCATTTGTTACATATCTTTGATCATTTTTTACATTCTATAGTTCATTTGTGGAGGCTTGTAAGCCGTTTGGAAGGAAGACAAAGTTCTATACTAGGGTTTTCTTTTCTTTACTTGTTTTTTTATATAATGATGACTAAGTATTCATTTTTTCGCTTGTCTATGAGTGGCTAAACTTATATTCTAGGGTTGTAGCCATGATAGATGGTTGAATGTTTGAAAGATTAATTTAATCTAGTTTTGATTCTTCAATTATTGTTGTTTGTATTTATTTGTGTTAATATATTGCTCATGAGATTGATCACCTTGTAAGTAATTTATTGGCCTTCGATTAAACTGGGAAAGGGAATCGAAAAGGTTAAAAATAAATACATAATGGGAATTCAAAGACCTTTGAACCCATTGGTGATGGGATAAAAGTTGTTGTTGAGGATAGGGATATACCCTTCAACCCCGTTTAGTTGAAATACACGTAGGGATAATCTTCATTTCATTATTTTCCTACGACCATAGGGATATAGGCATTAGGATTCATGAAATAGTTCTTGGATGCTAGGGATAGTGGAAAGAAATGAGATAGTAACTTGCAACTAACAATCATAGATAAAATTCTACTAGTATAATTATGTCTTGAAAACTCATCTTGAAACCAGCCAAGTGCCATTGCCCTAGTCTGTCATCATCATCGAAATACAATCAAGCTCACAATTGTTTTTTTAGTTAATTTTATATTTAAAGTTTTGATAGTTTAATTTCTCAAACCAATCTCCATTTTAACTATTTCGCAGATTAGTGAAGTTAAACTGGAAACCTTATAATGATTAGATTGACAAGTCCTTGTGGGTACGATATCTGAACTTTACACTCCCATATTACTTGACAACCACGTGCTTTGCGTGCAATTGGGTGACATCAAGTTTTTGGCACCGTTGTTAGGGACTTGAATATTGTTTAATTTTAGGTTAGAGTTTTGTTTTACTATTCTGTATATTACGTTTGTTTCTTGTTTTTGTTGAAGTTCACAGGGTTGTTTGCCTCAATGTATGCCAAGTATGAGAAGTCAGGGACCACTTTTGGCTTCTCTTGATCCTGAAATAGAGAGAAACTTTCAAAGGTTAGCTATGAAAAGTAATGGGCAGGCAGCAGGTGATGATAATTAGAGAGTTCCAGTGATGCATTTCGCTTGGCCTAATTTGGAGAATGCTTATAAAGTGATCTTCAAACCGACCATCACTAGGAACTTTAAGCTGAAGAAAGAGACCATGCAGTTGGTCCAAAACAGTTGCCAATATCAGGGCAAACTGCACGAGAATCCCATAGACATCTGATGATGTTTGTGGAGCTGAGTGAAAATTTCCATTACTAGAGCGTGTCAGATGAATATGTCAAGCTGACTCTTTTTCCATTCTCACTAATTGGGGAATCCAAGGAGTGGTTTTGTTATAATGTTTGCAACTATTAGAAATCATTCAAAACAAAAGAATTAATAATACACACAATTGAAGTAAACTCATCAACGCATCAATCACCATCATTAAGTCATTCTACCATGAATCACACAACCCTAATAATGGAACTTATCCAGACATGAACATTGAGTTCATAATAGAAGCCATATTCATCAAATAAGATTTAACTTGAAAAGAAGAAATGAAACATTGATTATGATTATATTTCTTCAAGAATCTTTCAAAAGTAACGTACAAAATTGATCTTTTCATATCTCCAAAGTCTGATAATGAAAACCAACCTAGCCAATTCTATTTATATTCTAGAATAATTCAAAAATGCACTGAAAGTCAGAGTCCCACTTCTCAGTTGATGCCCAAGTTGACATCTTGTCAGCAAGGTGACGGTCTGTCACATGGGCCGTAAGACCTTATCCAGTGTGTCATCAAATATGCATGTTGGTGATGGTATGTCAAACGGTCCATCGAAGAAGCGATGGTCCATTATCTGGGTTGTCGCTCCTTATCCAGTGTGCCGCTAAATCTTCATCTTGGTGACGGTGAACTTGACGGCCCATCGAAGAGGTGACGGTGCATCACCTGGGCCATCACTTACACTTTTGTTTGTTCAGCTCCTGTTTAGGCCCGAAGATGGGAATGACAGTCCATCACACTGTCGACGGCCCATTAGATATGCCGTCAAGTTGTTGTTTCATCCTGTTTCACACCATTTCTTTGCCTTGGTTTATCTTCATGTACAATACACACAAAACAATCAAATATAACCAAATTTTGCTCAATAACTTGCATCAATTCATTGTTAAAAGTATAAAATGCGCTATCAAATACTAACGCATCAAGCTGATGGGACAACACCCCCATTTAGCTTTATAAAAATCTAAAAACTAAAAGACATAAACGAAGAAACATATGACAAAACTGAATTCCTCGGATCATGAGGACTCACCAAAACTAGAACTGAATTGATCTAAAGTGGGAGCGAAGCTAATGTCCGGGTTTAGAGTTGATAATGCTCAAATTACACCCCCTGAAGAAGTGTAATGCGGGTGTTGTCAATAAAGAACCCAACTAAGGTTGGGGTCGATCCCACAGGAATATGGTGAAGATATATACTAACGCTGGTATACACACTTTCAGTTCATTATTTCCTAAAGGCGGGTTTGTAAAACGAGTAACAGTAATTTGAAAGAGAGTTGTATCCAAAAGTTATGCAATCAACTAGGGAGGTGTTCCTCATGGCTTCCTAACTAGGTAAGATTATTAAACTCGTGATCTATTCCAATACTTAGCCTGAAGAACTGATAAATTATGCTCATCTAAATGACTGATTCGTCCCTATTAGATGACTCTACCCAATCACCAGGTAAGGTCTCATGAGTAATTTCAATTTAACCATTATCAATAGTTCCAAGTTAACTATCCTGAGACCGCAACTCATGTTATTCAATGAAAGTCAATTTCAAGGCTTTTTTGTTCTTTTTTACCTAATATCTGCTTGATTTCATAACTAGCTGGTACGTTCGAATAATAAAAAAGTTCTCTTTCTAATCCTATTTAGATTTTGCGTTCTCTAGGTTTAAGAATGGAGAGAATTTGGGCTAGTCCTAATGTTGCGCATCATTCAAAAATGTTAATCATGAAGAAAAGAACAATACAGGTATTCGTATTGGTTTAAAATCACTTTGTGTTAATCCTAATTTGTTATTCCACCATGGTTCCCACAACCTAAGTTATGGAGGGTTTATCTATTCATGATTGCAATAAAAAGATTAGATTTCATGAAAGAAAACATAATTAAGGACTTACAATAACGATTAAAGAATGAACCCAATAATTGAGTGCATAATTAATTATCAAAAACGCAAGAACAATGATGAATTTTGTCCAATTATTCAAATAGTTGATCTACAAGAACGTAGGAAACCCAAAAACTATGAATACAAAGTCAAAACTGTCGAATTTCCCTCAAGAAAATAACTAAAAAGTATTTAGACAAGTAATGAAAACCTTTTTCATAATTAGTAGGGAATCTGCTTCCGCCACATCCTACGAGTCGTATCATGAAGCTACGAGTCGTGGCTTCTGTCTGTAGTGTGAAATGCAGCTTCTGTTGTCTCAAGTATGGGAAAATGTTAGGACTCGTACAATGTTTGTACGAGTCATAAGTGTCGTTCATGGTTTGTACTTCTGAAAATGTGACATCCTTTGAACCACGAGTCCTTGGTGCGATCTGTACCTTGGTGTCATGACTCGTGGATTCTGCTCATACTTTGGGATCTGTCAATTGAGAATTTCTATGAACTTTTCCATGACTCCATGGTACGGTTCGTATGTTGACACTATGATTTGTGGCTTCTACTCATACTAGGATTTTCTGCAAGTTCACCTCCTCTGAAGTTTTTCACAACTCCTAGCTAGGTGCGACTTGTACCATGATGGTACGGCTTGTACCATGAGTTGTACTTTGGCCCAGCACTTGTGAATTTCTCTAAATTCTTCTACGGTTGTTTGCTATGGCTCGAACTGAGACCCATAGCAAGCCATTTTTCTGCACTTTTCTGCTCCTTTTTTCATAATCCAACTCCCTAACCTGATTTCCCTGAAAACAAGATAACAACACCTTATATATGTATATACACACCTATGTCACAACATATTTTCTATGTTTTTAGCGTCAAAAGTGTCATAAATCCATGGCACATCAACACCCTCAGCTTAGAACTTTTGTATGTCCTCAGGCAAGCAACAATACTACAACAACAATGACGTTTAACTAGAAAGTAAAATAGGAAACCAATAGCCAGCATCACCAAAATTTGCACACATAAGCTCAAAAATATTTTGACCCTCTTTTAATTCAAAACGAGGCTAGCTATGCTCACATGCAACTACAAGTCATGACACAAAGAGATCTAGAGATGTCATTCAATCATTAACAGACAACTAAGCTATCATTAATGCTATTTACACAAAATATTATAAAAATGCAATGCAACACCTGTACCCTCACAACAGATGAAATCGCAAACACTCGCAATGATATATAAGCATAATAAACTGAGACTATCTATCAAGACCCGAACGTAGGTTGGATTGAGACACGAGACAAGGAGCCTCGAGAGACCCCAAGTCGACCCATTACATGAACATACATCTAACTCAATCAATTAAACAGAAGGATTGACATGATAATCTTAGCGGAAGTCTGTAATAAGCATAACATCAGAAATACACGAATATGAAGTCGAATACATTCTATTCTCTGATGAGTTGATGGGACAAGACCCCAATTAACTCAACAATACTGAAACTGAAAGTGCATTAATATCTGAAAGCAAATGGTCCTCGAAAAATGAGGACTCACCACTAAGTTAGGTGCTAACTTTGGAACTGGCTAGTGACGAGGCTGAGTCTGAGTACTGGGTCCTGTATCATAAAATGATACAACATAGAGTATAATGTCAGTATGTGAAATGTACTGAGTATGCAAGGTAAGTAAAACCGCTTAAATAAGTAAAATCATTTAAAACATGTATAATGTAAAACATAAACAAAATAAGAATTTGATAGTAGGGCTTGCAAGCTATCTTTTTAAAAACATAATCTCAACATAACATTACATCATAACTGAATCGATTGACCCAAAGCTGAAATCTGATAATCATAAATAAAGTTGAACATTGGGTCAAACCTATTGTAAAACACATGTGTATATATATATATATATATCATGAATGATAAACATGCATAACTGAAATCATGAGGAATAATGGGAGAATCATCTTTTAACCGACATACCATGAAAGAGCTTATGTGGTCCCAACTATCACACTCAAGTGGTTAGAGTCGTCCAAAGCCTTGTCAGGGCTAAGGACGATACCATGATATCGATATCAAGGCCGTGGACTAATCGGGGCAGGGGATAGCTCACATAGGAGGTCCCAATATAATCTGATCATACCTACGTTGGCACGTAGTTTCGAGGAATAGGGTTGACTGACCCACAGCCTACTCGGTGCTAGACACTACTCCCAAAAATATATATATGCTCTCCATCATTTTTCAATGAAGTTGACAATTGTCTATGATGAAACTGAATAATCATGAATAAATAAATTTGAATCATACATGAGGAGCCTTGGCTCAAATCAAACCACAAGCTGAACATATATGGGAGTCTTTGCTCCAAAACTATATGGTAAGCTAAATTCGTAAAATCATAATCATACTTGAACATATGGGCATTGCCCGATATTTTAACATGCTTGAAAATACATAATTCACTTGAAAATATGATTATAAACATGGGTAACTTGACAACATGCTTTTCATCATAAATATCTCATCACACTAGAACATTCATCATAAATCTCAACTTTCATGAACTTCTTATAATTAGGCATTTTAATTTATAAATATAGAAACATGGTTTTCATTGAAAACATCATAAAACTTGCCCATAAATCATAATTCGATTGTAGAAACTCATTTAAATCATACCAATATAGAGAATTAGGAAATTCATGCATTGGGTTAAAACCCCATAGAAACAACATAGGTATTTTCACGATTTTAAAGAGAGATTGGGCATGGGTGTGAACGAAATCACCCATTCATAACCCTACATACCTAATTAAAGCTAATTATTACACTTCCTTAAATGCCCAAAAAGAATTTGATAAGAATTGAAAGGACTTAAGATTGATGATCTCCTCTCTAACATCCTAAATTTGCATGCATGGGTTTAGAATAGGCTAGAATGACTTAACCTATCTTAATACACCCTAAAAATGGTTTAAAATGATGTAGTATAGGACCTTAGAGCATAGTAATGACGAGAATACCCTTAATAACTTCACATAAAATAACTGCTCGTCAGTCCCCACGAGCGACCTAACGAGTCGTTACCACCATCCACGAGTCATCACATCAGTTGTGAAGTCCACTGCTATTGATCCTTACACCATTTATTACCTTCCACCCATGACCCATCCCACGAATCGTGGACATAGACCACGACTCGTGGGGACCTTCCGTAGGGTACACTGCCAGACCCCCTTCACTTTCCTCAATCCCCTGCCCACAGCTGACTCAATGAGTCGTGGGGACTGACTACGACTCATGGTCAGGTCCATGGGAACCTCAAATTTCAAAATCCAACCCAATCCTTTAACCTCACCACGAGTCACCTCACGACTTGTGGTTTTCCCCAGGGTCACAGAACAACTCATTTTGTGAGCTAGTACAAAATTTTTAGTTTTCTCCATTTCAACTCCGAGATATGATCTTTGGGCTTCTGGGGTATTATAATATCCCCCACTTTGGAACATTCATCCTCAAATGTTGGAAAACATACAAAAAAGAAGAGAAATGCAATCATCATATTCAAATACTGACCATTTAAGCGGAAAACTGACGAAATGACTACCTCCGAATCTAACTACATGGTTTGAGCTGAATTCACGAATCCTACATACATCCATATACCTGAAAGAAGCTAGAGCACATGAATTGAACATGAAAACTAAATAGAGTACTAGGGGAAAAATTGATACCTCATATATTGGTAAAATGACATACAACTAAACGTACTAGACTAGGATAAAAATGTAATAATTAACAGATAGATTAAAAAACTGGTTAGTAGCTTAGGATTGAGGTACGTTTATGCAAGCTTGATCATCCCTAGTTCCAACCTGTTCCTTCCATAGTGTTCTCTACTCAAAATCTTAGTAAAGATGTTAGATATTTGTTTATCAGTAGGACAAGACTTCATAGAGATAAGACCCTTTTCTATATTATCCCTTAAAAATGGTGTCTTATATTAATATGTTTGTCCTTCTGTGTTGTACCAGATTATTTTGCAATATTGATTGCATTATGTTGTCACAAAAAATTTGTACACATTGAATGTCCACACAAAAGTCTTGAATTTGTTGCTTTTTCTATTACATTTGCGCATAGCAAGAGGTTGTTGTAACATACTCCACTTTAGTTTTTTATAATGCCATAGAGTTTTGTTTCTTGGTTGTCCATGAGATCAAACATTGATCAAAAAATTATGCCATCCCTGTAGTACTTTTCCTATCCACCAAGAATCCTGCATAATCAGAATTTGTATATCCATGAGATCAAGGGAGCTACCTTTGGGAAACCACATTCCCAAATCATGTGTTCCATTTAGATACCTTAGGATTCTTTTGGCTTCTTTAAGTGTGGCTCTTTTGGATTGGACTGAAATCTAGCACACAATCCTACACTATATACAATGTTAGGTCAGTTGGTTGTGAGGTATAGAAAGGATCCAATCATACCTCTATATAACTTATACTCTATTAATGGACCTGTTTCATCAAGGTTTAATTTTATAGTTGTGGCAATTGGAGTGTCAATTTTTGTTGAGTCCTCCATTTTGAATCTTTTCAGTAACTCTTTAACATACTTCTGCTGGTGAATCATTGTTCTTGGTGGACTATGATTGATTTTTAATTCTAGAAAGAAGTTTAGTTCTCCTATCATGTTCATTTCAAATTCATTTTCCATCAATTAGAAAAAGTTTTTGGTTAGGGGATTATTGCTTGTAACACCCCAAAGTTTCCCAAGACTAGACTCGGGATTTTAAATTTGACCAGCAGAAAAGAATACAATATGCCTCACTACAGGCCTCAGTATGAGTTGTTGCAGGGTGATATGAGTCGTACTACTGGACGTAATATGGTGTCCAAGAATGATCGAGTTAAGCTATGACAGGGACCTATGATTCATACCAAGCTGGTACGAGTCATACCAGGGGGTCGTAGGAAGAGATTCATAGTAGTTTCCTTAGAAGATGTGAGGAACCATGAGTCTAGGTACAACCCGTGGTAAAGAGGTACAAATCATGGTTGGTACTTATGACGTGAAGTTTAGAGATGATCAGAGTCAAGACCTGATACCACGAGACTCAGTACGAGTCATGGTAAGCTCCTGCATGTGGTAGGACGAGTCGCGGCACTAGATGAGATAGTTTTTAGTATGAAGTCTCAGGGGTATCTTTTTAATTCCCCATACTTTTAACTCCTAAACTAGGTCATTTTAGGCTTTCTATGGGACAAATTAAAGGGATTTTTCTAGCCCAATCCCTCATTCTACTCAAAATCATCCTTAGGTCATCTTCTCTCTTCTTTCTCAAAGCTCAAGAACTAGGGTTTCCCTCTAAGGTGCTGCAAGCTTCAAGTAATTGTTGGGGATTCTTCAACTAGGTATGTAGAACTTCAACAAGGGTTTTGTTTCATCCTTATGTCCCAAGTTATTTCCAAAACCCAAGCTAGTTTGATTTACTAGAAAAACATGTCTTAGGGTTTCGATTCTACATATGAATTCTCTTATATTAGTTATGTCTTTCGAGGTTCTTATGATTAACAACTATTTATTTCATGATTCTCTTCCCAAATTCATTATTTATGTCCATGATATNTTTTGTGTATGTCTAGGGCTTTCTATATTAGTTATGTCTTTCGAGGTTCTTATGATTAACAACTATTTATTTCATGATTCTCTTCCCAAATTCATTATTTATGTCCATGATATGATAATAGCATGATTTCTATGACTCAACCATGATTTAGCATTATTTTCGAAAATATGGTCCATTTGAAATAAATGTTTCTTCCATGATTTCAGTACATATGATTTACACTATGATTTGGCTCTATGATTTTCATGAATTTAGTATGATTAGCATGTTTTATGGTTCTCAAGACTCTCAGGCCTCTTGCTATCTAGAAAGTAGCCTTGACATGTCATAGAACATCAATTTTAAGCCCCCAATAGCATGTTTATGGTCCTTTAGGCTCTCGGAATCCTTGTAAGATAAAATGGTTCCGACTAGTCTTAGGACATTTGCTTCAGACTTTCAGTTTACATATCTTCATATTTAGTTGGGAGTAGTACTTAGCACCGAGTGGGATGGAGTTCCAACAGGGTCTCAAAATTATGTGCCACTATAGGATAAGGTATTCTCAATGGTAGAGAATGTTTCCCTTAGCCTGAGGAATATTGGATCCTCGCTAGTAAGAGAGTCTCTCTTGCCTCAATGGGCATATGCAAGGGCCGCCATTTGTTTAGATTGTCTCCCTGAGTTCATGAGTGATATCACGCCAGTCATGGTTCTTTCCCTTGGCAAGGTATGAACACCCTTCTAGCTGGGGTTATAGGTTGGGCTCCATGAGGCTCACATTGGAATTTGCCGGCTAATAGGCTCTCCTACAATACAATTCAGTTTCAGTTTCAGTACATTTATTTCAGTTATAATTTTTTATTTGCGATTTCAGATTCAGTCTTCAATAAATATGTATAACCCTAAACCTAGATTTAATTGTACTTCATTAAATGTTTTTCAAACTAGCATCCTATATTGGAATTCATGCATCTCAGAGAGGGTCATTGTACTTTACCTCAGCTTATGCATTTAACCATATTTATTTATAGTCTTATCTTAGATTCATAGCATGTTCTCGTTTCCAGTTATGTTTCCCATATACTCAGTATATTCCAAGTATTGATCGCATATTCTATATACTATATCATGTTATGATATAAATCCATGTATTCAGACTTATCCCTATGGTTAGACACCCCTAAGGACATGCAAAAGTCTNGTATTGATCGCATATTCTATATACTATATCATGTTATGATATAAATCCATGTATTCAGACTTATCCCTATGGTTAGACACATTCCAGACTTCATCAGCTAGCACTGGTGAGTCTTCATCTTTTGAGAATAGGAGGTATGTTTTATCTTATTTTAGTATTATTTTAGTTTTAGATTTTGGAGTTTGCTGGGGACTTGTCCCAACAACTTATTAGACTAGTAGAGACTTTCAGACAGTGTAGTGTAGTTTCAGCTTATGATTCAGTTTTTTAATAAAATATGTCCTTATGCATAATGATTAGTTTATTTTCAGTTAGCTTCTACTCAAATATGCAATATTAGTTGTTGTTATGTTAGAACTATGCTATTCCATGGGTTAACATGGAGCCATTCATGGTTCTAGATCTTGTGTCGCGTCTGGGGTCTATGCTCGAATTGAGACAAACTTGGTATCAGAGCTTTAGGTTTAGAGTGTCCTAGGATGTCCGGAAGCCATGTCAAGTACAGTCTTTTTCATGGGTGTGAAGCGCATCACACTTATGAGGAAAAGGCTGAAAGGCATTTTAAGAAAATCCCTTTCTTCAAGATTCTTATCGTGCACAGAGTGTGAAACTATAATAGTTCCTCTTCTAAATCGTGCTTTACGCGTTTGCAGAAAATGCCTCCCAGATGAGCAAACGGACAGAGAAACTATAATAGGCACCAACCAGCCCAACCAACTCTAGTAGACCTGATGAATTAGTAGGTTACCTATACAATGTTTTGGGCTATATTTCAGGTGTTGGCTCAGGCATCACGACACAGGCAACCCATTAGGCAGTGACACCTGTGAACCCTAACGAGAATGCTATAGCAGAAAGGGTGTGAGTTTTCATTAGAATGAACCTTCCAGAATTCTTTGGGTTAAAGGTGGATGAGGATCCACAAGAGTTCATTGATAGATTAAGAAGATTACCCAGATTATGGGGATCTTCGAGGAGAGAGTGCAGACTTAGCCTCATATCAACTTAAGGGGGTATCACATATATAGTTCAAACAATGGAAGGAAGTCCGTAGGGTAGGTTCAGCTCCAGTGAGTTGGAACGAGTTCATGATAGCCTTCGTAGATAGGTTCTTTCCTCGGGAGTAAGGGAAGAAAAGGCTACAGAGTTTGTCAACTTAAAACAAAATGATATGATGGTGTAGAAGTATGCTTTGAAGTTTACTCAGTTATCGAAATATGCTTCGGAGATGGTTGCCATGCCGAGGGGTCGTATAAACAAGTTCGTAAATGGGGTCTCAAACTTAGTGGTCAAGGAGTGGAGGACTGCTATGCTTATTAGTGACATAGACATTTCTAGACTCATGATCTATGCTCAACAGATCGAGGAGTAAAAGTTAAAGGAGTTGGAAATGGAGAAAAAGAGAGCAAGGACGGGGGACTCTAAGTATTCCCAGTATAGGATGGGTGGTGGACAACAATCATAGTCCCGTTAGAGGTCATCAGTCTTAGCACCTAGGAGAGTGTATGGTCGGTTCAAATGCTTACTTCTAGTGCAGGAAGTAAGGCCATAAGCTCAGAGATTTCCAAACAGCCAAATGAGACAAAGTTAAAGCCGCAACAACCTCTTTACGAGCTCCGATAGCCCGCGCACCTCAACAGGGAAGATTAACTGATGCAAGTAATGGACAACGTCAAGACTGCTTCTATGCCCTGTCATCATGTAAAGTTCGGGGAAACTTGCCAGAGATAGTCATAGGTATATTATGAGTTTTTTATGTTGATACTTGCATGTGTTGTTAGACCTAGTAGTCATAGTATAAGGTCTAAGATCCCTTTTTGGATCCTAGTATGAGATCTGACCATTGATGGTATGAAATGGTTATAAGTATGAAGCTTTCGATGATAGCTTTAGGGATGAATGGGAAGTCAAGAGTTAGTGATGTAGCATAGCCTTAATAAAGGATCCAAAAGTATTAGAATGATCACTTTAAGCTAAGGGGTAGATGACAAATTGAAAGGCCTAGTTAAGTATTGAGTGTTCTAGTAGAGGAGTTCTAGAAATAGTAGCTATGGGATGTCGATCCTTTTCGATTATGATGTTTTCCCTTATATTTCAGTCAACGTTACGCTTTACTCATGCTTATATTCAGGTTCTATAATTGATAGATAACCTCTTCAATCAACGATCCCAGTCTTATTCCATAATTTTATAAATCTTGGCTTTATGTCATAGAACTCATTATATATGCAAGCTCATGCCCCCCAGTGTGCTCAGCTCTATGAACTTAGTCCTTAGGATTCGCCTTACTCGCTTATAAGGTCATGCTATTTTATGTATATGCTTAGTTTAGATTTCGCGAGTGATTTGTGCTTACGATTTCCTTACTCTCAGCCTTAGGTATGTTCACCGTAACAGAATAAGGATTGCAGTAGATGTGTCCAAGGTTGCTGCCTTTTTATGCCTTAGGTGCTCGGTAGGTAGAAGTTCCAGAAGTGCAGTTGTTAGTCATGTCGGGAATTCTAAGGATCTTTGGGATAGTTTGGGCTATAGAGGATCCAAAAGATGATTCTAGTGGTGGGCTTGAATGATGTGGTGGTATTCAGGGAAGTTGGTACACTTAACAAAGTACCTTTGAAATCTTCACCCATGAAAGGGATGAAGAGGTATTGGTGAGAATGACAACCTCTTTTATAAGAAGGTTCTAGTTGAAATCTGGACTGGCAGGTTTGTAGGTTGAGGAATAAGTAGGTACCTTTAGTGGGGGTTTTATGGAAGAATCAACTACTGGAGAGAGCTATGTGGGAAGCTAAAGCAAATACGATGGCTAGATACCCACATATTTCCCTTTCTAGTTCTATTCCAGTTTGAGGTACCAATTTCCTCCTTAGTACTCTGTTTAGTTTCATGCCAAGTTCATGTCTCTTAGTTCCTCTCATGTCATAGCATGCATGCATGTTTCATGAATTCTTTAAAGTCATGTACCTCAGTCGAGATTCAGTCACTACATTAGTTTTCAATCTATAGCTTTCAGTCCCGGGATTGCAACTCTTTCCCTATATTTTTAGCTTATTTAGTCTCCATTCAAGGACGGATGCTCCCAAGGGGGAGATAATGTAACACCCCAAAGTTTTCTAAGACTAGACACGGGATTTGAAATTTGACCAGTAGAAAAGTCTGCAATATGCCTTAGTATGGGTCTCACTACGAGTTGTACTAATGTTCCCAAGGGGGAGATAATGTAACACCCAAAGCTGAAATTGAGATTTTTAAGTAAAACTAATGACCTGATCATTGGGTCAAACCTGCTGAAAATATAATATCATAACTAGTAAACATGCATAACTGAGATCATGAGGAATAATGGGAGACTCGTCATATAACCGACACTATCATGATAGAGCTTCAGTGATCCCAACTAGTACACTCAAGTGGACAGATCCGTTCAAAGCCTTGCTAGGGCAGAGGGCGCTACCATGATATCAATGTCAAGCTGAAGGCCCATTCGGTGTAGGGAAAGCTCACAAGGGAGGTTCCAAAGTAATTGGATTATCCTCGTCGGCACGTAGTTTTGAGACTCGAGATTTTTATGAACCCCTAGCCTACTCGGTGCTAGACACTGCTCCCAAAAATATGCAAAGTGATCTCCATCATTTTTCAACGAAGCTGAAACCATCATTTTCAACTAAGCTGAAAATGAAATTACATGCATACTCTGAAATTTAAACATGGGGAGTCCTAGCTCCAAACATACCATAAGCTGAATAGGGGAGTATAGACTACAAAACCATATGGTAAGCTAATTTGTATAACTTAACTCAATCATGAAAACATGCTAAATCTGAGTGGGATTACCCAAAATCTGAAGATCATGCATACTTGAAATAGACATCACTAGTCAAAATCATAGGTTCATTTATTGGTAATTTGTAAGCATACATACATGCAAGATACTTCGTCGTACTTGAAATCATCAATCATAAACTAGACTATTTCATGAACTTGAATAATTGAAAAAAATCTTCTATAACTTGAAATCATGAATTTAGAATCAATTAGTATGAAAAATCTATCCATGAATCTTAAAACATGCTTTGAAACATGAAGGGAATTGACCCATAAATAAATCATAGAGAATTTCATAAGTTTGGGTTAAAACCCTATATGATCATACACATGAATTAACACTTGAATTCATGAAATTGAGGAGAAATTTGGGCATGAGAGTGAAACAAAACTATCATTGATGGACCTACATACCTGGGTAAGCTGAACTCTACACTCTTCCTTGAAAGCCTAAGAGATTTAGGGAAGAACTTGAAGAATTCTAGGTTTGATCTTCAATGAAAAGGTCTTAGTCTTGCATGCATGGGAGGAATAATTTAAAATAGGCTAAACAGTCTTAAAACCTTCCTAAAAGAGCTTAAAACGATGTAGTTCAGGACTTGGGGGCCTAAAAATTACAAAAACACTCTTACTAAATTCGCCGAAAAACTATCACTGTCAGTCCCAATGAGGGACTACACGAGTCGTTATCCTACTAGATGATTCATCTTCCACTCTCATCATCATTACTGGAACTTCCAATTTTTCTTCCAACTTTGTCCAACCAACTGCCGACCTGACGATTCGTGAAGTGAAACCATGACTCGTCCATTCATCCGTTAAGTACCACTAAACCATGTCCCTGATTCCAACTCTGCCCCTTTCCACGGGTGTCTCAATGACTCATTGGGTGACATGACAGGTCGTTCCTCAACCCGTTGTCACCGCAACTTCACGACACAGCACCACTCCATGATTCACTGAACGATCCGTCAAGTGACCTAACGGGCCACCTAACGAGTCTTATTTTGACTTAGTGCATATTTACCTGCTTTCTCTGGTACAACTCACGGGTCTGATCTTAGGGACTTTGGGGGTATTACAATAAGGGATTTTAAATAGTAGAGAATGTTTCCCTTAGCCCGAGGAATATGGGATCCTCACTAGTAAGAGAGTCTCCCTTGCCTCAATGGGTGCAGCAGGGGCTGTCGTTAGTTGAGATTGTCTCCCTGAGTTCACAAATGATATCACGCTAGCCATGGTTCTTACCTTTGGAATGGTACGAACACCATTCCAACCCCGAGGTTACTAGTTGGGATCTATGAGGCTCACATTGGATTTTGTCGGTTAATAGGCTCTCCAACAAGTATAGGTTAGTTTCAGTTTCAGTACAGTTGTTTCAGTTACAGTTTTTGGTTTACAATTTCAGATTCAGTCTTCACTAAATGTATATGACCCTAAAACTAGATTTAATTGTATTTCATCAAATGTTTTTCAAACTAGCATCCTATTTCGGTATTCATGCATCTTAGAGAGGGTCATTGTACTTTATCTCAACTTATGCATTCAACGATGTTTATGTATAGTCTTATATCAGATTCATTGCATGTTCTCATTTCTAGTTATGTTTTCCATATATTCAGTACATTCCAAGTACTGATCGCATACTTTATGTGCTATATCATTTTATGATATAGATCCGGGTATTCAAACTCAGCCCCACAATTAGACACATTTCAAACTATATCAGCTAGCAGTGGTGAGTCCTCATCTTTAAAGGACTGGAGTTATGTTTCCCTTTATTTTAGTACTATTTTAGTTTTAGATTTTGGAATTAGCTGGGGACTTGTCTCATCAGCTCATCAGACCAGTAGAGGCTTTCAGATAGTGTAGTGTAGTTTCACCTTATGACTCAGTGTTGTAATCATATTTATATCCTTTCCTTTTTATTTTTTTATGTTTAGTGAAGCTTCCGCTCATATATGTTCTATTAGTTGTCGTCATGTTAGAATTATGCTATGCCATGGGTTAGCTTGGAGCTATTCGTGGTTCTAGGTCTCGTGTCTCGATCCAGTGTCCCAGTTGGGGTCATGACAAACTTGGTATCAGAGCAAAGGTTTCCTAGGGTGTCTAAAAGCCACGTTAAGTAGATTATTTTCCATGGTGTGAAGCGCACCGCAGTTATGGGGAAGAGGCTACAAGACGTTTTTAGGAAAATTTCCTTTCTTCGTGATTCTTATCGTGCATAGAGTGTGAGACTATAAAGGTCCTTCTTCTAACTCTTGACTTACACATCTACAAAAAATTCCTCCCAATTGAACAAACGGAAGGAGAAATGATAACGGGCAACAACCAGCACCACTAGCCCCAACATACTCGATGAATGAGTAGGTAACCCCTGCAGAGTTTCAAACTGCATTTTTGGTCTTGGCACAAGCCATCACAGCTCAGGCCAACCATCAGGAGGTGGCACCTATGAACCCTAACAAGAATGCTCGGGCGACAAGAGNCACACGTCTCTACTACTTCCTTTCTGGCTTCTTCGGTGGCACCTATGAACCCTAACAAGAATGCTCGGGCGACAAGAGTGCGAGATTTCATAAGAACACCCATGGAAATTCTTTGGGTTGAATGTGGACAAGGATCCACATAATTTCATAGAAGAGATTCAGAAGATCACCTATATTATGGGGGTGAACAGTGAGGAGAGTGCGGACTTAGCCTCCTATCAGCTGAAGGGGGTTATACATATATGGTTTAGATAATGAAAGGAAGGACGTAGGGCAGGTGCAGGTCCAGTGAATTAGAACGAGTTCTTGACAACCTTCTTGGACAGGTTCTTTCCTCGAGAGTTTAGGGAGGCAAAGGTAGTCGAGTCCATCAACCTGAAGCAGAACAACATGACTATCCAAGAGTATGCCTTAGAGTTTATCTAGTTGTCTAAGTATGCATCAGAGATGGTGGCCGATCCAAGGGCTCGTATGAGCAGGTTCGAAAATGGAGTCTCAGATTTAGTGGTCAAGGAATGTAGGACCATGATGCTTATCGGTGACATAGACATTTCTAGACTCATGATTAATGCTCAATAGATCGATAAGGACAAGATAAAGGAGTTTTAAAGGGAGAGAAAGAGAGAAAGGACAGGGGACTTGGAGTATTCCTAGTAGAGGACGAATAGTGAATCTCGCTCCAGTCCCGTCAGAGGTCATCAGTCCCAGCACCATCGATAGCCAGTGTTCCATATAAAGGTAAGGGATATTACATACCCAACTTGCAAGAACTGTGTAAAGAACCATTTGGGAGAGTGCATGGCTGGTTCATGCGCTTGCTTTTAGTGTGACAAGTTAGGTCACAAACTCAGGGATTGCCCAGTAGCTAAACGGGGTGAAGGTAGAGCCCCAACCACCTTTTCAGTACCTCCGACAGCCCCCCCATCTCAGTAGGGCACATCAGCTGGTGTAGGTTGTGTACAACGTCAATTGCTTCTGTGCCATGTCATCACAATAGGATTGGGGAAGCTTGCCAGGAGTAGTCACAGGTATGTTATGAGCTTTTCATGTTGATCCTTACATATTGTTAGACACAAGAGTCGCAGTATAAGGTATAAGACCCTCTTTGCATCCTAATATGAGATTGGTCCATAGATGGTATAAAATGGTTATAACTTTGAAGGCCTCAGTGATAGCTTTAGAGGTGAATGAGAAGTCAAGATTTAGTGGTTTTATCCTAGCCTTAGAGGAATGACTTTCAGCTAAGGGGGAGATAATGAGTTAAATGGGCCAAGTCAAGTCTTGAATGTTCAAATAGAGAAGTTCCAGAAATAGTATATATGGGATATTGATCCATTCTTATGTAGGTCTCTTCTCCTATGTTTCAGTCAACAGTACATTTTACTCATTCCTATGTTTAGATTTCTAGAATGACAGGTAACCGCTTCATACAACGATCCCATTCTCACTCTCAGTCAGATCAGTTATCATGTCAGCTATTCAGATATCAGAAAGTAGTTTCGGGATGTATAACTCCATCCTTACTAGCTCAATTCTAGTGTGAGGAAATAATTCCTTCTTAGTACTCTGCTCAATTTCATGCTAGTTACATATCCTTCAATTCTCCTCATGTCTTAGCATGCATGTATGATCCACTAATTTAGTTTAGCTATGTATCTCAGTTTAGAGTTAGTCACTCTTTCAATATTTAGTCCATATCATTTGGTTTTATGATCTGCAGCTCTTTCCCTGTCTTTTCAGCTCCATTAGTCTCCATTCGAGGATGAATGTTCCCAAGGGGGGATAATGTAACACCCCAAAATTTTCTAAGACAAGACCCGAGATTAGAAGTTTGACCATGTAGAGAAAAATTGAAAAATGTCCTCAGAACGATTCTTAGTACGACTTGTAGGAGGATTGTATGAGTCATACCAAAGACCCATAGTGTGAAGTCCTTAGGGTTTTGTAGATGTTTGGAATGAACCACGAGTAGATCTTATTAATCGTACCTAGATTGTATGAGTCTTAGTGATGGTATGTCGTAAGGAAAATCATAGAAATACTCAGGAATCTTGGGTAACCACGAGCCATGGTACGACCTGTGGTAAGGTGGTACAAGTCATTATGGACATCCATAGGTACGAGGTTAATAGAATTTTTAGGGAAGGATCAATAGCTAAAAAGACTTAGTATGAGTTGTAATATGATGGTATGAATCATTGTTTCAGTTATGAGTTGAGATATTGTATGCCTCAGACTTTTGGGCTAAGTTTGGAACCGTTTTAGGTATGTAGATGGCCCAAACCCGATGAATTTTATGGAATCAAGGTGTGAATATCAATCTATAGGTGTAAGAAGTGCATTGGATGCAAGTTAAGGTCCTAAGTAATCTCCAGCATAAATTTGAGTTGAGAGTCTTCTTACCGATTGAGTTTTTCACGTAAGTTCTTGCAAGGGTCAACTTTAAATGATCATAACTCTCATTTTGTGAAGTGTTTTTGGATGATACAACATAAAAAATTAATCCCTTTTAGTCTTCTTTCCAACGCATCTGACCTTGCATCAATTGGAGTTCATAGTAAGAAGTTATGGCTCGTTTAGTGAAGCACAGACACGTTTGACGGATAGAACCAGCCTGCCACCGCAAATCATGGCACGACTCGTACCAGGCACTCATACCAAGAGTTTCAGAAAGCTGTTTAAGCCTTCCAGAAGCCACGAATGGCATACCACGACCCATGGTATGTCACTACGAGTCATGGTACGACCCGTACCACTAGACGGGCAAATTTTTGAGTACGTTTTCCCAAGAATATTTTTGTAATTTCTTATGCTTTTAACTCCTAAATTAGGTCATTTTAGGCTTACTTTTGGAAAAATTAAATAGATTTTCCTAGACTAATCCCTCATTCTCCTCAAAACCCTCCATAAGTTATCTCCTCCCTTTTTCTCTCAAGGGTCAAGAACTAGGGTTTCCTTTCCAAGGTGCAACAACATTAAGATCTTTAGGGGAATCCTTCAACCAGGTGTGTGGGACTTCAACATGGATCTTCTTTCCTCCTTGTGTCCCAATTAATGCTCAAAACTCTAACTACTTTGATTCCCTAGAAAAGCATGACTTAGGGTTTCCATTCCATCTACATTCTCTGATGTTTTCCATTGTTTTCAAGGTCCTCATGATAAATAGCACATGATGTTCGTGAATTCACTCTCAATCGCATGATTGAACTCCTATGATTTGATGTTAGCATGATTTCCCAAAGTTCAGCCCATGAATTAATTGTTTTTGAAAAATATGGTCCATTTGAGATATATGATTTAACCATGAGTTCAGTACATATGATTTACACTATGATTTGGATTTATGTTTTACATGGATTTAGTATGATTAGCATGTTTATGATTCCTTAGACTCTCATACCTCTTACTAGTTGAAAGTATCCCTGACCAGACTCTCATGAATTCAGTATGATCAGCATGTATATGGTTCTTTAGACTCTCAGGCCTCTTGCTACTAGAAAGTAGCCCTGACTAGTCTTAGAACATCAGTTATGAGCCCTAAGTATCAGTATGTCATAGTCCTTTAGACTCTTGGGACTCTTGCTAGATAAAGTGGTCTCGACTAGTCTTAGGACATCAACTTCAAATTTATTAGTTACATGTATCCTTATGTTCAGTTGAAAGTAGTACTTAGCATCGAGAAGGCTAGGGTTCCAGCATACCCAGGTCTCAGAACTACGTGCTACCGTAGGATAAGGGATTCTAAATAGCAGAGAATGTTTCCCTTAGCCTGAGAAATATGAGATCCTCATTATTTAAGAGTGTCTCTCTTGCCTCAATGGGCGAATATAGGGGTCATCGTTACTAGAGATTGTCTCCCTGAGTTCAAGAGTGATATCACGCCAATCAGAGTTCATACCCTTGGCAAGGTATGAACACCTTTCCAACCGGGGTTACAGGTTGGGCTCCATAAGGTTCATATTAGAGTTTTTTCGGTTAATAGTCTCTCCCATAGTACAATTCAGTTTCAGTTTTAGTATAGTTATTTCAGTCATAGTTTTCAGTTTATAATTTCAGATTCAGTATTCAGTGTATGTACATGACCTAAACACTAGATTTACTTGTATTTTATAAAAAAATTTCAAATAAGCATATCATGTCAGTATCTATGCATCTCATATAGGGTCATTGTACTTCACCTCAGTTATGTATTCAGTTTAGTCCTTCTCAGTTTACTAACATATTTCTAGCTTCACTTACTTTTCTCACATACTCAGTACATTACAAGTATTGACTGCATACTTTATGTGCTATATTGTTTCATGATATAGATCCAGGTATTCAGACTCAGCCCCGCGGTTAGGCAC
Source organism: Datura stramonium (assembly GCA_018107945.1). Lineage (NCBI taxonomy): Eukaryota > Viridiplantae > Streptophyta > Magnoliopsida > Solanales > Solanaceae > Datura > Datura stramonium. The sequence continues at coordinate 101,728 of JACEIK010004729.1, forward strand.
GCTCCAGACTCTACCAGCTGACAGTAGTGAGTCCTCATCCTTTGAGGACGGGAATTTTATTTCAGTCTATTTGTAGTTTTAGAAGTTGGAGTTAGCTGGGGGCTTGTCCCAACAACTCATCAAACTAGTAGAGACTTTCAGATAGTGTAGCACTAGTTTCAGCTTATGACTCAGTGTTCTAATCAGATTTTTATCCTTTCTATTTTATTAGTTATGTTTTAAGCTTCCGCTTAGATATGTTCTATTAGTTACTGTTATGTTAGAATTATGCTATGCCCTGGGTTAGCTAGGAGCCATTCATGGTTCTAGGTGTCATGTCTCGATCTGAGGTCCCAGCTCAGGTCGTGAAAGAGAAGCAGAGCTTTCAAGATTCAGAATTTCACACTATGGTTGGTCATTACGAATCATACCTACATGGTATGAGTCATAGTATCCACTGTAGTGATGTACTCCCACAAGTGTCTAAGTGCAGAAACTATAATGTACGAGTCATGATACAAGTTGTGTCACCTTGGTACGAACCGTACTAGTTCACACCATGCACTCGTAGGTTCCCAGGTAAGTATTCTGAGCCCCAGTTACGGATGGAAGGGACTATTCGTAGGTATGACCTATGACTCATCGTACATGTCGTGATAGGCAAAGGGAATGAAAGAAACCAGCCAACCTGATTTGACCTGGATTTTTTTTAATTCGCTCAAAACCTATTTAAAACACAAAATTGGTCTAAAATTTCCTACTTGATCCCATGATTTCCTCCCCTAATTCTCCACTCACCTATAACTTACTCCTAGTCCATTTGAGCTCGAAATTATGCAATAAATTTACATCATTGATTCGAATTCCTACTCCAAACCCTAAGCAAGGAAGAATCATTTAAGAACTTTACAAGTAAGTTAAAAAAAATTCATTATCTTTTCTTGCTAATAGTACCCGAAACTTTACTGTGAATCCCCTAGTCATGAAAATAAAGTGGTGGAGTATGATTAGTAGGCTATATGTGATATTGTAGGATGGGTTTTGTAATGAAAATGCTCAATAAATTTATATTGCTTGTGGGTAGTGAGTTATTGGGGAAATTAAAGTGTGGGAAGTGTGTGGATAAATTGAAATTTTGTGTATGTTTAGAATTAAGGGGTGGTGAACTCTGAATATCCACCCCAAAATTTTTATTGCCTGTATAATTGTTGATGCACAGGGGGAGGACAGGCTTCACAATCTATCCTACGACTCATGGTATCTTACCATTACTCGTAGGATGATTCTTTGGGACTGTCCCTGAAATATTAAGTTTGAAGTTATGGTACGGGACTTGGTATGAATCGTGGTATCACACCATGAGTGATATGAAAGTGGTCATACAATAGAACCAGAAAAGGTCACATGGAGAATCAAAACCACAAACCATGGTACAACTCATAGGATCACACCATGAATCATAAAAATGAGTCGTAACAAAACATCAGAAGTCACTAATGTCACCCAAGCGCACATGATTTTCAAGTAATATAGGAGTGTTAAGTCCAGATATCGTACCCACTGGGACTTGTCAATTTAATCATTATAAGGTTTTCACTTTAACTTCACTAATCTACAAAACATTTAAAATAAAGACTGGTTTGAGAAATTAAACTATCAAAACTTTAAATACAAAATTAACTAAAAAATAATAGTGAGCTTGATTGTATTTTATTGATGATGAGAGTCTAGGACAATAGCACTTGGTTTGTTTCAAGTTGAGTTTTCAAGACATAATTATACTAGTACGATTCTTCCTATGGTTGTTAGTTGTAAGTTACTATCCCATTTCTTGCCACTATCCCTAGCATCCATGAACTATTTCATGAACCCTAACACCTATATCTCTTTGGTCGCAGGAGAATAATGAAACGATGATTATGCGTACTTGTATTTCAGCTAAACGGGGTTGAAGGGTATATCCCTATCCTCAACAAAAACTTCTATTCTATCACCAATAGGTTCAAGGGTCTTTGAATTCTCATTCTATATTTATTTTTAACCCTTTTTATTCCCTTTCCTAAGTTCAATAGAAAGCAAACGGATTACCTACAAGGTGATCAATCTCATAAATAATAAATTAACACAAATAAATACAAACAACCATAATTGAAGAATTGAAACTAGATTAAATTAATCTTTCAACATTCAACCATCCACCATGACCACAACCCTAGAATATAAGTTTAGCCACTCATAGACAAGAGGAAAAATGAATACTTAGTCATCATCATACGATAATATAAGTAAACAAAAGAAAAACCTAGTGTAGAACATTGTCTTCCTTCCAAACGACTTACAAGCCTCCACAAACGAACTGCAAAATGAAAAAATGATCAAAGATATGTAATAAATGGTCTAAGGTATGTATTTATAGATGAACCTTCAGATGACTCTTCTACCCTCCAAAACATGGCTTTAAAATCAGCATTTTTGGCCTCGGAATGACCCTGGAGCACCACCCCACTTATTTCACCACAGAGTTAGTCAAGTTTCCAATAATTTTAGCTCTGAAGAAGCCCTGGCACACTGCCCCCTCTATCTCGCCAAGGTGTTCCTCAAATTTCTCTAAGTCTGGACACCTTTGGCGCAGGGTGCCATTCATCTCGCCAAGGTTTGTGAAGTACAATTCTCTGAAGTTCAAGGCGTGCCAGCCATAGCACCAACCTGAATTTTTGTTTTCTGAAGTTTGAGACTTGTTGTGGGGTGCTAGCCATAGCACTAGGCCCTTCAGCTCCTCAAATCTTCACTCCTTGGATCATTTTGAGTCCATTTTGCTTAGTTTCCTTCTCAAATCAACTCAAATTGTTTGTTAGTACATAAAACACACACACACACATGAATTTAAGAATAAATTAAGGATTATGAACTCAAAACATGATCAAATATGGGTAAAAACATGATAAATGGACATATAAATATACCCAACATCACCATCCCACACTTAAACCATTGTTCGTCCTCGAACAATCCATATAACATACCTAAACTCATGTTTCACCATCAGACTTGACACCTCTATCAACTCATACTCAACCAACTAGTATGGAGCATACATAAAGTGGTTTATCATAAGCAACACAATTCATCTACCACATAAGAAAGCTTCATAATCAAGTTTGCACAATCTCTATGAATGACTCATCTTTTCAACACAAAGAGACGACATGATTAAATGTGACACATGCAACAAGAAGTACACCGACTTAGACCTCTTGTGCCCCTCACTTTTGGTAATGTTCCTCTCTCAAATTCCTCAATGTAAAGACATGAAACACAATAAGTAAGGCACACTCATGCTCACAAATGATGTAATGCACATATGTAACATACCACAGGCTTGTCCTTCATGTACGTTAAGACTACCTAATTTCTTCAAGAGATTAAGATCACAAGGACTTTTCTTGGTTGTAATGTTAGCTAAGGGAAAGGTGGGATTGATATTTCATTTAATAGTGACTACCACCCTTAGCATTTTTAAGACATATTTCACTTTTGTTGTCCACCTCCTCTTTCCTTGTTTGTTCACCTTTCATCTACTCACTCTTGTCTTTTCTTTTCATGCCCCATTTTCACTACCTAACTGCTAATGTCCTACTTATAGAATAACTCTATATTTTGCAATTAAAGCTCTCTTTTTCATTTCCGTAGCAGCCAGTAGACAACACAATTTTATGGGCACCCCTTCTTCTCACTTTTCTTTTCTTACCACAAATTTTTCTTTTTCCCTTGCAATATACCTTAGTGGACCTTAACTTCTCAAAGTGCCTAAGGCTACTTTGGATAAAAAATCTGAGATCTCATAAAAAAAATTAGATTAAGCTATTTTCATGGCTAAGAAAGATAAGGAGTTAGGCTCAAAGGGGGTTAACTTGGAAGAATGATTAGGAGGGTAAAACAAATGTAGGAACAAGAAACATGGCTTATACAAAGAAATCCCTTTCTCATCTCTCAACTCCCTACCAATTAGTTGTCCTACATGCACTAAGTCAAGTTATAGATGCTACAATATATACACAAAAAGCAATTTAACGCACCTCTCATGGCAACAAGAATCTAATCAGTTTCTATAGATACACATTCAGACAATCATATTGAATGACAAGTTTATTCATAATTGAACTCTAAGGTAATGTTGAGTCAAATTAAAGAGATATGTGTTTCTATCATGGATCCTCACTCATGCAATCAAGATGACCACTCTATTTACTCTAGCATGGTAGGTAAGCAGAATATCAACAAGCATACATGCGGATGACCTACGACTCAATCCTAAAAAAAATGTGACGAATCTTCCCATAAGACGGTCGTCATCCATCTATCATAGGAAAATATTATTACTCTACGACTACAATAACGCAAACAAAACAAAAAAAATTGACTCCAAAATAAAGCAACCAAAAATAACATAGTCAAGATAAACAAAAATTCAAAATATCCCAGACATCTAAGTCAACATCACCATACTAGCTATTATAACCCATGACCTACAAATCATCAAGCTACTAATACGAGGAATGATATAATAATGCTATGACCTACTACAAATATAGAAATCAAAGAAAAACAGTATCTTTTCTCCACTCCACACTTAAAAAGGTGCACTGTCCTAAGTGCACACACAATCATATCAAAAAGGGAGAGAAAAAGAACTTCCTAGGTCGCTAAGCATCATCCTAGGGATTGTACTCCTCATCCTCGTCAGTATAATCATCTTTGCCATCAACCTGCATGTCGCCCCTAGCAACATCATCCTCCTCATTCATATCTAGGTCATCAACACTGCCAGTAAGGACTGTGGCCTCATCATCATCAAATGGATCCTCAAAGGCTGGGCCCACTCATCACATCAACATAGCAATTTCTGTGAGTGGGTACCGTGCCTCTAAAGTTGTCATCTCCTATGCAACGACAGGTCGATGTCGTAGCCTCAACTGTAGATCTAGCATCCCAAATATATGACCCTGCCAGCTCTCATCACAAGCCTGGCAATTAGTTATAGTAAGAAGAGGGCCTATGGAAGGGACATTCTCCTTCACCTTTATAACGTCCATCATCTTTCCAGCCAAGTGTCCTGCTACAAGTAAGAAAAGGTCTGCATCCTCCTTCTCAATACCTGCCTCCCGCAAGAACATAGTTAAGATACTGTCGTGACAATATTTCCATCTACAATTATCCCGTGATCTTCTCATATTGTCACGAAGCACAACACCAAAATTGATTAGTATCCCCTTAATCAACATGTACACCAAGACAATCCGCTCTCGAGTCACCTCTATCATATGTGTCCCAAGGAGAAAGACAACACACACCAACTTCACCCACACCATTGCCTCCCTATTCAGATAGGCAAACACAAGTGTGGAATGAGTGCCATTATGATCCCTCGCCCAACAGTCNCATTGCCTCCCTATTCAGATAGGCAAACACAAGTGTGGAATGAGTGCCATTATGATCCCTCGCCCAACTGGCGAATGAGTGCTCACCAAATAGAGTGTGGAGAATGTCTCTATATGGAGGCTTCTCTAGCAAGATGATGTACTCCGAAGGGTCTAGAACAGGTGTCTTTAAAAAGGCATTGAACCTTTTAGTTGTGAACCGCACCACCTAACCTCTGACCTTTACCTTGGTGCTCTCTCCGAATGAGGTATCCTAGTTTGCGTAGAACTCCCTCACCAATGTGAGATTTCACCTCTCTGGCTCATTAAAAATGTAACCAACTCCCAACTCACGTATCTTGTCCTGAATGGCCAAGAACTCAAGTTCCAAGCAGCCGTCATCTATCCCGTTCTCAAGGGAATACTTGGCTTCTTTTGGAGTGTTGAACCAAGTAAGCCCATGAGGCTCTATCACTTTTTCTCCAAATCTCCTTGCGGGGCCATCCTTGGCGGCTAATAAATAAGCTTCATTGTTGCCCTTTCAGCGCTTCTTCAAGCTGGGATCAACAACAACCACCTCCTTACCTTTTGGTTCCATGATATTTTTCAAGCCAAAATAAAAACAAGAACTTCACAAAATTAGTTCGTGAAAAACAAGGCTAACGAATTAAGTGTTAAGGTGTGAAATTGACCCCACACTTAATTTGCTAGTACACTTTGTGAGATTTTGTCAAATAAGGTACTCAAGACTTCCCCCATAATCATCCAATCTCAACACTTCTCATTAATTCATTGCCTCCGAACTACAAAAAGTTCATGAATTTTTCTTCTTCTCCACTCTCCTCTAATTTTAACTTTTTCAAGAATGTCTCAATTAGGCCACCCCTATCACTTTCCTCCTCCAATTCATAATTCAAGTCATTCATGTATGGATGTAGCGATATTTAATTCATGTAACAATCAACAAATAACTTACTACTATCCAGCATGAATTAATCATGAATTTTCAACAACTCATGCATTCATCACATTCAAGAATTTAAGATTCATGTATTTTCTCTCTCTACAATTAATGCATTTACCCACCACTATTCAAGACTTCAATGAACTAGCTCCCATCATCCCCACAAGTTTAAATCACCATATTCAATCAAGAATCAATCTATATAACAAATATACATACTATCATGGAAGAATATAAGACATTAAGCTCATAAAACCCAAAATATGAAATTTATGTTTTTCACCAATAATGGTGATTCGGGTTCTAAATTTTTGGGGAGAAGGGTGTAAGAGCATGATTTCATTATTGTATAACCAAGAGAGAAGAAATATACTTATTTGAGTTGAAGATGAGATCTTCACCAAATCTTTGAAGAAGACAACAATGGAGGGGAGAGGGGAAGAGGGAGCTACGGTTTAAGAGAGGAACTTTTTGCTTTATGTTTTTCAACTTTTTGAGGAAAAACGATGAATGGAACTTTAAATAAAGAGGTTGGGCATGTGATTTTATGTAATTTTAAGGTCTTTTTAGTCAACATTGACTCAATTTGACCAAATATGTTCGTCCAACTATGTGCCGCCCCCTCTGTCTCACCACAGACTTAGAAAATGTTTTTTCCTTTGGAAATAGGAGGCTGGCGTGGCGCATCACCTATAGCCTCACCAGAAATTTTTTTTCCTTCTAGGATTTAACTCCTAGCCCCAAGCCAGGCATCTCACCCCAGACTTACACTTTTTAGCTCAATGTCCTGGCTTGTTCTTTCCTCTTATGTCTTTTTTGTCTCTACAAAACAAAGAAAAATATACAAAATGTTAGAAGGATGGGTTGCCTCCCACCAAGCGCCTTAGCTATAGTCGTGGCACGACATTCATGGGTTGCCTCCCATGCAACGCCTGATTTAACATTGCGGCACGACTATGGTCCCTGTCACCCCTTCATGAAGTCCTCATAATGAGGCAGCATTCATGCTACTCTAAACACTTCAAACATAGCCTCCTGACCATCTACCCTCATAGACATCTTGCCCAGCTGAACCTGTATGACAGCATCGACAGTGGCTAAAAATCCTCTCCCCAAAATGAGAGGAACTATTGCATCTGCCTCATAGTCTAAAATTATAAAGTCCACCAGTAGGATCAAAGGTCCCACCTTTATCAATACATCTTCAATTATTCCTATAGGATAGGACAAAGATCAGGCTGCAAGCTAGAATTTCACTATGGTAGGACGTGGTTCTCCTAGTCCAAGAGTTCTGAACAGGGATTCAGGCATCAAATTGATGCTCGCACCCAAATCGCATAAAGCTGAACCAACTTCTTTGCTCCCAATAGAAACAGGGATAGTGAAGCTCCCGAGGTCCTTTAGTTTCTTTGGAATTTTGTTCTTGATCCGGGAACTACACTATTCCGTAAGAGCCACAATTTCAAACTCTGTCTGCCTCCACTTATTGGCCACGATATCCCTGAGGTACCGGGTGTACTTTAGAACTTCCTGCAAAAGCTCCACCAACAAAATATTCACATGAACCTGCTTTACCAACTCAATAAATTTACTACAAGTTGTGTCCTCTATCTTCTTCTTCAACCTTTGAGGAAATGGGGGAGGTGGCCTAGCTACTACAACCTTCAGTTGTGGGTTTCTAGATTCACCCACCTTAGTTTTGGGCCTCACTGCTTGTTCCTCATCAACATTTTCTTTTCTGGGGATAGCCTCACCCATCTCTTTACCGCTGCACAAGAAAATTGTGCTCAAGTTTTTCTTGGAGTTCTTCTCGCTGTTACCCAGGAGTGCCCTCTATGGTCTATTATTGTTACACCCCGTAAGTTCCTATTATCTAGCTGATGCGTTCATACGTATGTTGAGAGTTTTGAAGTATGATGTACACGGAAAAAGGCTAAAAAATGAACAGATAAGTATGGAGTCGAGTGAGTAGGAGGTCGGGGCCAGATGCCCGGCACCTTGAGCAGCGTGTCACACCGCCCAACCTGACGCCTTGATCAGCGCGTCACACCCGATTCTTGGCGCTACGAGTGGTGCACCGCACCCCCTGCCACTATCTCAAAAACTATATAAACCCCCTCAAGTCTTGAATTAAATCATTTTACATATTCCTGCGACAAAGAAGTGAAAGGGGCGTAGATCTCCTTCCATTTTTCATCAAATTACGCTACTAAACTCCATCCAAACGCAAATTCATCTTGGATAATGAGTTCTATACCTATGAGAAGCATCTCTGTAGAGTTATTTCTTGAAAATTCCCCTGGTACATTGGAACACCGCTGAGTAAAGGTTGTCGAAATTGCTCCAAATTGGATTCTAAATGGCCATAGGCAATAGGTAAGCATTTCTTCCTTCTAAACTCTCAAGAAATTATAAGTTTTTGGTCGAATGAAATGGATTTGAAGTTATAGTTAACCCTATTGAAAAGATATTATTATTGGTCATTTTTATTGTTGAAAATAGTTGTATTCTCTTAGTGTAAAGGCAAAAACTAAGTGGAATTACTAGTTTCAGGTGGAGAACTATTTAATGAACGAAAGTCGACTTTCGAGGTATGTTAAGGCTTATTGCTTTGGCAAGTTATTCTCGTCGTATAATGATATGACTTATGCTTTAGAACGTAGATGACAATCCCATGTGTTGTATTGGTTGCTACTTGTAGATAATTCTTATATATGTTGTGGTTAGCTGTTAGAAAACGCAATGAGAATAGATTATAGTATCCCTCATCAGGAAATAGCAGATTAGGTGTGACACATACTAGAAGCGTTACAGTATGCCCTTTGTCCTTATGTTCCCTATGTGGTAGGATTCTGGCATGTTGCTGCCATGCCAATGCCTTAGAAACATAGGGTTAGTTGTTGGGCCTATTTTAGTAAATTGGACAACAAAAGGGCGTAGACGGGCGATACAACTTGCAGTATGACGCCTGGATAGAAAGTGATGCTCTCCTAGAGGCCATTGGCATACCTTAGCGCCTTCAAGGCTAGAATTTGAATAAAATAGTCCTACCCTAGAGTCAGCAGCACCAAGGTTGTCAGCGGGGAAGGTGATGAACTATCATATAGTTAGACACTACTAGAGATTATTAGTTGCAGTTGACTTTGTGTCATACCTATGGGTCACTAGGAGGTCACTCTAGTCATACGAGTCAAATAGACCCATGGATACCCTAAAGAGGGAATTTTATCAGTAGTGAAATACGAGGCCAACGCCCCAACCCGCTCTTATAGATACTCAGATACAGGTTTCCGCATATGGCTCGGACCAAGTAAACCTACCTACGAGGTTAGGGATCACCTAGGGAAGTTATATGGAATCTAAACAGACCAAGTTAGTGTCCTAGGGAATAGAATCATAGTAGCACAATATTACCTTTAGGCTAGGAATTATAGAAAACCACTTGAGGAAGGTTAGGGGCTGATTGCTCAGGAGCATGTACGATTAAGTGGTAGCCCTATAGTTATCCTAAGTAAAGGAATTAGACAGTTGACCATTCGCGACATTACGATTCGCATATGAGCTACCACTGTCCTAGCATGACATTTAGCGTATCATTAGGCCACTCTAGATCTCGCCCTATTCGGTCCAGAACATTAGATATTATGATCACTATCATGATTCTCTAATTAGATATAGGAACATGGGGTGCACTTGTTAGCAACTATGCAGATTATTCTAGGGGCGAGTAGAAGTCCCGTTAGGCCTTAAGAGCTAGATATACCTTCTGAGTGGCTAGGTTGAGATTATTATGCAGTATATCGATTGGGATTGACCCCACCTAGGATAGCCTTTTATTGAATAGCCTCATGGTTACTAGTTGTATCGTTGCCTAAGGGCTGTATAGATCACTCCAAGGAGTCAGATGTTATCCAAAGGGACTATGCAAAGGCCCAAGGGTCATATTGTAGTCAATTCCATGGCTAGACTATTATTTTATGTCATATTGGCATCACTAACCCTTGTCAAGCCTGGTGCCCAGGGTGCAGTTACAGGAGTACACCCGACTCAGAAACAGCTACAGGAGCCAAGCGGGTTTAGTTGCAAACCTAGGGGACAGATAGGTTGGCTATAGCACCAGTAGAGTCATAGGAACCTGGATATGGGTATATAAATTGAAGTGTACTTGCCAGGGCTTATTGGGGCCCCGGTAGGTTATTTCTGCGTTGCTTGTACCTTCCAGCCTTATGGGAGCCAGGTTAAGTTCTTGTTTATATTCCTGCCTGCTAGTCAAAGCTTATGAATATGTAATTGTACTTAGCTCATATAAGTGTAGTGTATTACTACGTGCAAGTTATGAATAAGAAAGCTTACAGGTTAATGCTTCTGCCCGTTCTTTCTACTTACTTTCAGTCTTTAACAACTTCTATTCAGCTTTTTATTACCGCCTTACATATTCGGTACACATTGTACTGACACCCAACTATGGGGCGCTGCATTACTTTCCTACAGGTTTAGACAAACAGAGTTTAGGATCTCCATTAGCAGTTATTCAGAGTCAGCACTTTGGGCTAGCTCCTTTCATTCGGAGTTGCCAGGTTGTAGAGATTACAGTCTTTTATTTATATGGCATTTGGGTAGGCCAGGGCCCTATCCCGACCATTATTTCTATTCTTAGAGTCTTGCAGACTACAGTCTTCAGTTAGTTGGTTGTCGTTGGCTGTGTGGGGCCTATGTATTTCTTATTCTACGTGTTGACCGTGTGGGGCCTATTATAGCTATCTATTTTCATTCTTGTTATAACTAGACATCATGGTGGTCTCATCGACCCGCATAGGATCCCTATTAAGTTTATGTTGGTTGGGTTAGCTGTTTTCTTTTAAAGGTGCTGCGTGTCTTTGTCGGCCCCGGGCTGTGTTTAAAGCTGAGATATATCAGTTTGTTTTCTTGATTTTGAGTAGCTAGTAGGCACTAGAGGTGCCTATGCCCAGCCAGGTCAGCGCAGATTCCAGTAGGGCATTAGGTGCCAGTCATGCCTCCCAAGGTGGGGCGTGACAATTGTTTTTCTGTAGGGCCGATTTCCCCATCTGCCTCTCAAGCTCATGGATGGACTTTTGCATCTCATTAACGATCTTAGTCTGCTTCAGCATGCATTGCTTCATTTTATCCTCAAGAGAACTACTCCGCTGCTGGCCCTGTGGCCTTTCATAAGTGTTCTGGGCCTTTGGAAATTTTGATTCCCTCCCTATGAGGGATTTTCTCCACTCCGGTAACCCTGATTATAGCCATTACCTACAAAACCTTGACCATGAACTTGTTGTCCCACAATGTATATAGATTCATGATTAAGAGGACAACCTGAATAGGAATGGCTTTCTTCACACCCCTCACATGATGGTGGTGGTGTTTGCACCTAATGTACCTATTGTATTTTGCCTCCTGCTGGTGTGGTTATCAACTTATTGATCATATTCAGCAGCTAGCTAATGTCTGCCCTGATTTCTGTAACACCATCCACCACAAGCTTTTCTAGCACCTTTGCTGCTGCAAATCCTCTACCTGAGCCTTGATAATCTCGACTTCCCGCAGACATGAGGTTCAAAAAAGCCTTAATTTCATCATAACTTTTGGAAAAAATTTGTCCCTATGCAGTAGCATCATGAAGTATCTTAGACTTGGGCTTCAGACCCTCTATGAAGTTATGCCTGATTATTGTTGTGTCCCTATGCACGCGCAAGCGTATGCGTTCGTATAGGTAATACAGTGACTCTTTAAGAGCTGGACGTCGAATCCATAGGGACTAGTCTTTTTAGTAAATTTACAAATTCAATTGTTATTTCAAATTCAAAAAGTATTGGTTTTTTAAGATTTCTAATTTGTTGCTAAATCTAAGTGGTGATCACAAAATAATTCGAAAAACAATAACAAGAAGCATCTAGAGTTAAGGTCAAACAATCATGTAATGCTACATTCACATTGGTTTGAGTATGTGATATCATTTGTTGTCTCACAAGATAAATGCAATGTTCATGGTCTTTCAAGCCTCTAAACGTAAGGGAATTAGCCTCACAACTACATCATTAAGAGGAGATGTGACAACCTAATTCATAAGCAATTATCTACGTGGAATGGTTTACGAGGTTAATGCCTTTGGTTATGGTCTTTTGAACCTATAACCATTTAACCTTACTTGTCTTCACAACTACATCTATGAGCGGTGATGTGACAATTTCAAATTCGGTGTCTAGTTATCTTCTCATTTAATAATCAATAGAGGCGAATTAGGTATATTTCTATCCTAACCGCGAATCAAGTCTTGAAGACAAGAACTCACTTCTTGCATTCCTAGTTCTAACCTATGTTTTGCTCTTTCGTGTTTTGCGTAAGCTTAACGAGTACATTATAATAGTGATCAAGAATTAAAATAATAAAGAAAAAGAATGCAAGAAAAACAACAATGAAAACTTAAACCAACTATGAAATTAAGCTAAAACAATCATGTTTTGTGGCCTCAACCCTAGAAGAAGGGTTTTAGCCACTCATGTTCACACAAGAAATCAAAAACATGTTTGAAGTCATGTAATTTAAGAGTAGAAAAGAAAAATTAAAAAAACAAACCCTTGGTAGAGTTTCTTTCGTTCTCCCTTCGCTCCTCTTCCGTTTCTCAGAAAATATTATCTCATATCCAATTAAACTACTAAGTGTTCCTTTTATAATAATTAAAACTTTTGACCCTTGGTGGACTGCCTCCATGTCACGCTGGCTATCGCAGAGATTTGCCTCCGTGACATGCTGGCTATTGCGAAGATTTGCCTCCGTGACACTCTACTGTCGCGGATGCTCACTGTTTTGTAGCCCCTGCTAATATAAATTAATTCTTAGCTCCATGGCACGTTGTTGAACACTCTAATGCTTCTTTGTGGCATCTTCCAGAGTTGGACTCGGTTGCATTTTGATGCAGCGGGGCAAGGTGTTAGCTTACGCTTCCAGACAGTTAAAAGTTCATGAAAAGTACTATTGGACTCATGATCTTGAGTTGGCAGCAATGGTGTTTGCATTGAAAATATGGAGGCACTACCTTTATGGGGCTCATGTGGATGTTTTCACTGATCACAAGAGCCTTCAGTATGTGTTCAGTCAGAAAGACTTAAATCTTCGTCAGAGAAGGTAGTTGGAGCTATTGAAGGACTATGACATAAGTGTATTGTACCACTTGGGCAAAGCCAATGTGGTGGCTTCTGCCCTAAGTAGGATGTCTATGGGGACCATGGCTCATGTTGAGGAGAGTAGAAAAGTACTGGCAAAATATATTCACAGGTTAGTTCGGTTGGGAGTGAAGCTAGTTGATTCAGTTGAGGGAAAAGTAGTAGTGTAGAGTGGATCAGATTCCTCATTAGCCGTTGAAGTTAAGCCAAGGCATGATAAAGATCCCATACTACTTAAGCTAAAGGAGGCAGTTCTTAGAAAAAAAGTGTAGGCTTTCTCCAAAGGGGTAGATGGTGTGCTCCGTTACTAGGGTAGACTATGTGTACTGGATGTAGGTGAGTTGACAACAAATGCTGGCTGAAGCACACAATTTGAGATATTCTATCCACCCAGGTGCCACTAAGATGTACCGCGATCTATGGGATATTTACTGGTGGAATGGTATGAAAAGAGACATAGCAGAATTTGTGGCTAAGTGCCTGAACTGCCAACAAGTTAAGGTGGAACATCAGAGACCGAGAAGTATGACTCAGGATATCAGCATACCCACATGGAAGTGGGAAGAAGTGAATATGGACATTATTACAAGTCTACCTCATACTCACCGGCAACATGACTCAATCTGGGTGATAGTAGACTGAATGACCAAGTCAACACATTTCCTTCTAGTTAAAACTATAGACACAGTTGAGGATTATGCTAGGCTTTATATCTAGGAGTTGGTTATATTGCATGGGGTGCCTTTGTCCATTATTTCAGATAGAGGTACTCAGTTCACATTGCATTTTTGGAAGTCATTTTAGAAAGGACTCAGTACCCAGGTAAAGCTCAGCACAACTTTTCACCCGCACACAGATAGACAAGCCAAGCGGACAATCTAGACCTTGGAAGATATGCTGAGAGCGTGTGTGATCAATTTCAAGGGTAGTTGGGATGATCACCTACCTCTCATCGAGTTTTCTCACAACAACAACAACCACTCCAGTATCTAGATGGCCCGTTTGAGGCATTATATGGTAGGAGATGTAGGTCTTCAAAAGGGTGATTTGAGGTTTGTGAAGCTACCCTAATAGGGCCAGAATCAGTTCATGAAGCTATGCAGAAGGTGCAACTAATCAGGGAGAGGTTAAAAATACGGCAAAGCCGACAGAAATTCAATGTTGATATGAGGAGAAGTGAGTTAGAGTTTGCAGTGGATGATTGGGTTTATCTGAAAATTTCACCCATGAAAGGGGCGATGAGGTTTGGGAAGAAAGGAAAACTCTGTCTGATATATGTGGGAACCTATAGAATTCAAAAGTGAATTGGCAGTGTGGCATATGAGTTAGAATTACCTCTAGAGTCAGCATTTGTGCACCCAGTCTTCCATGTATCACTTTTGAAGAAGTGCGTTGGTGATCCAACTTTGTTTGTGCCACTAGACAGTGTGGGAGTGAAAGATAGTCTCTCTTACGAAGATGTTCCAGTTCAGATCCTTGACTGTCAGGTTCATAAGTTGAGAAACAAGGAAGTTGCTTCAATGAAAGTTTGTGGAGGAACCAGCTAGTTGAGGGAGCCACATGCGAAGCAGAGGAAGACATGATGGCTAGATACCCTCATTTATTTCCTTCCAGTTTTGTTCCAGCATCAGGTACTAAATTCCTCCTTAATACTCTGTTCAGTTTCGTACTCATAAGCTCTATTCAGATTTTCAATGTGCATTCTAGTTGGATCAGCTTTGTTAGCATGGTTAAGTCAGTTCGGAGTCAAGTAGTTTTAGCCTTTATTTGAGGATGAATGATCCCTAGGGGGAGATATTGTAACACCCCAAAACTTTCCTAGACCAAACTCAGACCTTGCAAGAAAGATCAAGAAGAAAACCAAAAAAATTACCTCAGAACAACTACGACAATGAGTCGTGGTCAGCTCCAACGACTCATTTTTCAGTCGTGGTCAGCCCTATTTGGTCCTTCGGGAATAAATGGGACATGGAACGACCAATTGTGAGGAAAAACAAGTCGTCCTGTTACTCATTGGTTCCCAATTCAGAAATCCCTCTTCCAGGACCCCATGACTCAACTAACGAGTCGTTGTTTGATATAACGAATCATGGTGTGGGTCGTTGGTTGAGAGTCCCAAAAACTCCCTTCAGTGAGGATGAGTGGAAAGAACGACCCGTTGTATTTCGCAATGAGTCGTTGTGACCATCCATGGTGTCAAGTTCAGTAATCCTTAGGTCCACCAACGAGTCATTGTGTTGGCCGTCATCAGGTCTCCTAGTTTTCTCGTCTATTTCTTCTATTAGTTACAGCCCTGTGGATTCGAAACGTAGAAAGTTTTCAGACAAGATTCATTAAGATTTCAAGTGGAATGTTATTCATGATATTAGATTCTTTATTATTCCCAATTTCTAGGAATTTTGTGGAACTAGTATCTAGTAGAATGATTTAGCCCTAGTTTTTTTTACTTTAGTAAATTAGAATCTTGCATATTGGACTAGTTTTTCCCTGTGGCTTGATTCTATTAGTTATGGGATTCCCATATTGTTAGTATATGTTGAAATCATCATCAAATACATGTTGGTCCAGTCTCAGTCAAATTATAAGCACACTCAGTATTATTCAGAAATGTCAGCTGATTAGTTTGACTATAGTCTTTTCTTGAGGTGTCAGTGGTGCCTCCCAGTTATCAGTTATTAGACTCAGATATCATAATATAGTGGTTCTTTAGACAGTTATGAAACTTCTAGATAAGAGCTTTGACTAGTCTTAGAACCCCCAACTTCAGATTTCTGTTTGTTCTTTAGACGGTTACGACGCTTCCAGATAAGTAGCTCTGGCCAGTCTTAGAACACCAGTTGTAGAATTTGGTCTGATAAGACTGTCAAGGTACTTCTAGATAGGTATTCCTGACTTAGTCTCGGGCCCTAGTTTTGAGTTATCAGCTAGTAGCCAGTCTAGGACTATCTAGTGGGAGTAGTACTTAGCATTGAGCGGACCGGGGTTCCGGCGCACCCAGGTTCCTAGAACTACATTTTCACCGTAGGTTATTTTATTGGCCATATGGCCCCAGACTTGTGATCACCCAGTTCATGCGTTTATACCCTGGCAATGTATATTAGGTCCTACCGATGGGGTGTATACATCGGAATCCACGTCTAGCTCACGTGATTATATATCGATTATAGACTCACCCACTAGTCAGTTCATTCTTAGATTAGCATCTCATAATAGTTTTAGAGTACTCAGTTCAGATCAGTTCAGTACAGTTAGTTCAAATTCAGTATCTCAAATTCAGAGCATGTCTATGACCATCAGATAGGGTCATATTGACCTTTTCAGTATATTTCAGTTTATTCAGTTTCAGCATTTCAGTTGGTCACTACATATCATTACAGTTTAGTTATTTGTTCGTTATGTTATATTTTCTCCCACTTGCTTAGTACATTCAAAGTACTGACGCATACCTTCTATGTTGTATCATATTATGATACAACCGCCGGTTCTCAGTCTCAGCACCGTTAGTAGATCTTCTCCAGGTGATATCAACTGTACC